>VYXB01007092.1:77966-158505 GCA_013397135.1 Pachyramphus minor | reverse complement strand
TTTTTTTAAGGTGACTTCTCTAGAGGTGTTTTTCCCCAGAACAGCCAGCATGTGTCACTATGGACATGAATGTGGAGACGCATGGGCATATGCGTTCTGAGAGACTGGCATATGCCGGCTTCAAATATCTCTAATTGGCTTGTGACTGCAGAGCAGAGCCCTCTGTGAAGGGGGTTACTGCTTAGAATGGCAATGCATTTGTGTGGCAGTGGAATTTGTGTCTTAAAATAGCTGTAATTTTTAAGGTATGGTTCTGAGTTGCAGTCCCGTTGTACTATAATGGCTTGGGGTGAGGGGGAAGTCATAACTCACTTTGTCTTCAGTGGTAACAAGATTAGAGATTTGGAAGAATAAGACTTCTTATATATTTTCCCTGTGTCAGGACAAAAAATTACTGGGTTACTAAAGAATTTTTTTCCAAGTTGTTCCCTCTTTCCTTGCAATTATGAATGTACATAGTTCCCCAATGGGTTAGCAGTTTATTCATAACAAAAGAAGACAGGAGTTTTAAATTTTCACAACAACCTTTTTGTTTTGTTAAGAAGAATCAGGGGAATAACAATGATGGAAACACTTGTGTCTAAATGGTGGTTGAAGTCACTCAGTGTCCCTTAGGAAGTCTTCAATGCCCTGCAGGACTGGAGACAATTTTTGCTACTACTGTATAAGATGACTGCTGATTTTCTTATAGTAGATGGGGTCCTTACTGAGCAGAGAGGTTTTAATTTTTGAACTTGCATTTAGTAATAGAGAAATTTCTTTCCTTGATTAGACTACTGGGTCCACTTAGTGAATTTTGTTCTGCTCTTAGAGCTCACACTTTAGGAACATTGCTGCAGTGTATGCCTTTTAATGTATGTATTGCAGCATGTGAATTTGAAATACACGTATGTGTTGACTTGGAATTTGGGTTTGCCTCTGGTTTTTTTATCTTATTCCAGCTAAAGCCTTAGACCTAGACAGAAATGATTTTTTGAGAATGACACAAATGACTTTAAATGATCTGTGAACTTATTCTGGAAGCTTTAACTTGTGATCCTTTGCCTTTTGGTTTCTTTAGATATTGAATGTTGTTTTGTACCGTATACATATTTACGATATTTTAGTATGTTGCCTTTTTTGGATAGACCACATTTTGAACGGATGCTAAGCTTTACTTTACATAAGCTTAAAACATACAGAAATCCTAAATGCTGTTGTTTATTTTAGAAGGGAATTATGAAAATAGCATGTTGAACTGCCAACAGGTAACAGACAAAGATATATGACAGGGAAATTGTACATACTGCTAAAGCAGAGCAGTGTCTTTCCTTCTGTTTCTAGGCAAAAAGGTTTGACTGCTTAATTAGGTGTAGTATCAATTTACAATACAAGGGCTTAGCATCTAATTGGCTGTTCTGACAAATTCTTCCTTGAGTAATTGATTTTTCAAAAGTACTTATATTTCTAGGCCATATAAACCAGTAAGCAGTTACTCTCTAAAGGTAGTTTTAGGCTGTTATTGTCTATTCAAGAGCATTTAGAATGCTCCTTATACAGTTCATGATTTAAAAGTAGATTTTAGATGTTTGAAATTTGCTGTCATTTGGACTTTTTTATTTGTTTGGCTTTACCTGTGTGCTCGGAGTGCAGCAGATCCAGATGCTGTGGTCTTGAATTCTAAAACTTTTTAAGTGTGTGATTCTCTTTGGGTGTTGTGGATGGTAGCAACTGAATGGCACTCTAATCTGGCTCTAGTTAGCTGCAGGGACTTGTCTTTCTGGAAATGTGATTTGCGAAGTAATTGTAAAATGTTCCAGGGTAGCTTGTGGGAAGATACAATTATGAATAGAAAACAGGAGGAAGTCTTCAGAAATGTTAGTGCTGCTATATGTGAACATCTACCAGCACTTTCTAGCCAACAGCAGATATTATTATGTCAAAATATGTTGAGAGGAAAATTATTCCTCTTCTGGTCAGAGCAGCAGAACAGAAGTCAGAATACCTATTTTGGCGACTGTTTACGTAAGTCAATGAAATTCTCGGTACCTTGATTCTTCCCTTTGCACTTGGGTAAAACCCAAACCAGGTCAGTGGATTGAAGTGTAATTAATTTAATTGAAGGCTTTTGGAGAAGTACCAGTTGTCATTCTTAGAATTCTTTCTTTGTAAATATAGTGCATTAATACAATTTGAGGAGATAGGTGTCAATAGCCATTTTCCTATGCAATATGAAAATCATATTGCTGCAAGAGCACTCGTTGCATATGTAACTGCAGGGAAGTTTGAAGAGGCAGACAAAACTACAACAGAGGTTGAAGGATGACAAGGGTTTTGGATGGCTGTCTCAAATCTATACTAGGACACATAACATTAAGCACATGCAAGGTCCCAGTGAAGCCAGGTATTTCAAGTGGCAGTGGGAAATAGTGTTCTAAGGTGTGAGAATCTAAAGAGGCACTGCAAGAGCAACTTGGTCTCCTCTGTCGTTTTGCTAGGCAGTAACTTTTTACCACCCTCCCTCCTCCCTTTAGACTCTGTATATGTATTTTATAGATATAATATTTTGATAATCTTTCTGGATCTGACTCCTTGAGAGGAAATACTATGCATCAGAATATCTTTGTCCAAAGAGTGTGTGTGTCTGTAGTAATGGAGACAGCTTTTATCTCTCTCCAGCAGCAGTGGAGAGTGGTAGAAGGTACACCATAGATCAAGTGATGAGAGGCAAAAAAAATGAAAGCCAAGTGATGTATAAGGACAGTATATGCCCATCAAAAGTACTGTATACTCGTCAAAGAGGAGGCTGAAAAGTGGACAGAAGAGTGCAGTCAGATGGTTACAAACACAGGAATGTGTACTTAAGAAAGAGATAAAAGGAGATGGCAGTCATGAAGATGCAAGAGCTTTTGTATCAGTGCAGAAGTTGGAACTCATTCAGAGGAGAAGGGTTTTTTTTTTTCTCTGCCAGTTAGGATATGTAACTCATAACATGGCTATAAATAATATTTTGATATTTCTGATGAGGAGGGACAGATCTAGAGGCAAGATGTGGTATATTCTGATTGGGAACAAGATGTGCTATAAAGCACCAGGAAATAATTTAATCTATCAGTGGGATGAATGAAAGGACACAGCAGTACTGTTCTTTGAATTGGCACTTGCTGGCAGGAAAAAAACCTCACCTAAAATAGGCCTTTTGATGCAAGAGATTTGTTACCTGTTGCTGTATGACTGGATCATTAGTACATTATTTTAAAACACTGGCAAGGCAATATTACTATTTCTTATATGCCTTTGGAAAGTTCACTGTGTTTTGTCTCATGACACCATCTCTGGACATTACTAAATAAAGGAGCTAAAAATAAAACTTTAAAAGTAGTGGTGAGTAAGTAAACTTTCTCTCACAGAAATAGGATTTATGTTGCCTATGCATTTCACATACACAGCTTTTTCCTTGCAACCTGTCATTGAAACTGTGGACAGATGCTTTCTCCAGGTTCCAGCTGAGCCTGCTGAAAATATTACTGTTCCCAGCTGCTTGTCACTACCCAGGAGCTAGAGGTTACTGTTTCCACAACTCTTCCAAAGCAAGAGATTATATATAGTGTTCCCATGTTTGCTGATGGCAAAGTCAGCCAGCTTCAGGAGCAAACCTGGCTGACTGCAGTAACATGGATTAGAGTCCCGTAAAAATCCCCTTTCTCCAGCTGTACACCTCTCGCAGAGGAGTGGTAACAGACAGCTGGGGAAGAGGATTTTAATGTTGCCTACTGGCTTAGCTGGCTGCAGAGTGAATACCTATGTGCAGCATTTTTTGTCTTGCATGCAAACTGGTTTCTTTTGGAAACACTGACTCTTCAAAACGTGGGATCTCTGACATAGAGATCATGTGTAGATAATAAAAGTTTTAAGAAAGTTTAATTTCAGTAAGTACTGACATGTTTTTTAATGTTCGAAATGCCTAGTGTAAGCAATTGCTCAGTGACAATGTGGTAGCCAGAAAGGTTCAGGTTTTGACATATCTCAAACAACAGCTGAAGTTTTCCCTCAGCTGCCTTCCATCTCTGGCACTTTCCTAAGTCACCTCTGCACCCATACAACAGTAACCATTGTGGAAGGGCACTTGATGCTGCTGGGGAGCTGGCTGAATGTTGAAGGAGAGCCCTAAAGAGCTGAGCTGCTTTTTTCTAGGGCCTGCTGCTCTAGCTGCTACTGCAAGGTATCTCCTTGCTCCAGAAGAGCTTAATGTTCAGCATCCTCCTCCACCTGTTAACAGTGGTAGCAAGAGGAGGTGTTAGAGAAGTGTCTGATGCTTGAAGAGCCTGCTCAAAAAGGAAGAAGTAGTATGTGAGAATCATGCATCCATTTCCCATCCCAAACCATGCTGAGCTTTAATGCCTGGAGAATTACAATGCACTGCTGAATACTTGTGAAAATACCCAGTACTGGAGATTGTGCTGCTTGCTAACTACTGCTGTGCTGCTTTATCTGTAAAGTAGAAAGGGAAAAAGTTAGGGAAAGAAAAAGATTTAAATATTGTGGGTTTTTGATTGATGCTTATAACGGTACAGCAGAGGATAGGACTGAGAAATAGAAACTGAATGGGGACCTAATATATGGCAGATACCAAGGAAACTGATTTCCAGAGAAGAAAAGCTTGTTATCCCTGAATCTAGTCATTAATGCATAGTTGATACAAAATAATGTTAAGGAATGAGAGAAAACTTGGCTTGTAGCATTTGCAGATTTCACCTGTCTCATGCTGAAAGTTTCAAATAAATATTGTTGAGAATGTGTATTAGACATATAAAGTATCAAAAAAGTGAAAGTGTAGAGCGATTAAGTTGTTTTAAGTACATCTCTAAAAATGTTGACATTGATCATCTCAAGAAAAATATTTTATGCAAAGTGTTATTTTCTTGTCCTTTTTTGGTTTTTTTTGTTTGTTTGTTTTTCTGCAGTGGACTTTTTGTTGTGATGGAAAGCAGAAATTAAATATTCCCTCTAGCCTTTAGGTGTGTTTTTTTGTTTGTTTGTGGATTTTTTTTGTGTGTGTGTGTTTGTTTGTTTTAATGTGCTTACATTTCTTTCCATGTATCTTGATATGGCCTCTTGTTCAGTGTGTTAGTTTCTTAAGAGCATGGATTCTGGAAGAAGCTACACTATGGGGAGAGAAATGATACCTGCTAGGTGGTGTAGGTACCTTGCATACCCAGATGCCCTTGGGAGATGGTGCCAAGCAGCATGACTTTAATGGCTTTGCCTGGGCTTGGTGAGACAACTGATATCTCCATCCTCTGATACTTCAACCTTTGGAGGGAATTAATACCTGCATTTATTAATCAGCAAGGGTGTGACTCCATTTAGAGGAATGTTGTGTCTTATTGTGATCTTGTGAGCTTGAGCCTGTGTTCAACCTGGCTCACAGCCAGGTTGCATCTGATATCTGCAATAAAGTGAAGTCCCTGGGAGTCTGTTTTCTGTTGGGACAATGCTGATTCTCAAAAACTTTTTATAACGAGTGTTTGGTTGTTCAGGTTGATGCAAATAACTGTGTTCTGTTCATACATTCAGTATCACCCAAACCAAGCATATTTGATGGAAAGCTGAAGATGGGTATGATATACAGCTCTAAGGAGTGTATAAAAGGAAAATACATGAAGATGCTGTCAGTATGGTGATGTGGGGCAGAGCCCTGGTTGGTGCTGTGAGAAAGGACAGGATGGTCAAAGGAGTGGGGTGAAAGGAGGCCTCTCTCCATGTTGATGTCCCCATCAAGAGCAACTAGACGCAGATGGCTGCTCACCTGGCAGCCTCTTCTGTCAACGTGGCAGTGATGTTGGCTGAAGTTAGAATATGCGATACAGCATCTGTCCTGCATACCAGAGAGAACCCAGCACATGGAACATGTGTGCCCTGAGAGAGGAGAACAGTGACTCTTCTGGGTAGCTGTCAAGCACATCTTTCCATATTGCTGGGGGAGGATTGCATTAGCAAGAGGTAGTGATGTGAGAAAACGAGGTCTTGCTACCCTTATGTAATTTCTTTTGCTGTGACATAGTTCTGTAGTCACAAAGTATGCTTGAGACTTGCAAGGTTAATGTTTTTTTTATGGCTTCTCCCCCCACTGCAACATGGTTCATTCTCCAGGTTTTCTACTCTCTCTTCCTCCCCATCTTATGTTCTTAGCCTGTATCCTCCAGGACATATAGGTGCCAGCTTGGAAAAATAACTCTAAGTACAATTAACTTCACTATTTCCACTGAGTCTTAAGGGAGGTACAGAACTGAATTCATAAGTTATTTAAAACTGTTGGATAAGAGCTGGAAATTTTATATAGCTCTCATTGAAACTGCACTTCCATGTAGTGACTCGTCAGTTCCCTATATTTGGTCCCATTTGGTTTTGTGCCAAGGTGCAGATCCACTGAGCAGTTGTATTCCTACTGTTAAGGTACAGCTGAATAAGGGGCAAAAAAGGATTTTTCACTGATTTCCCCACCCCCCACCCCCCGCCCATCTGTTTTGGCTAAATTCTGCTATACTTTGTCTCAATGTTTAAGAAATGCGAATTTTTCGCTGTTGGTATTGTCCATGAGATTTCCTCTCAGGAAAATCTGAGGAGAAATGTGATAAGAAAGGGTACTTTACTTTTAACAAATACCCATCATGAATGTTCACTCAGGTAGGTATTAGTGAACCTTAAAAACTTATACCAAACTTGTAGAAAATACATCATTTAAGTTACAGTTCCATTGACGAAGTAAACTTTTTTCTTATTTCTTTTTTTCTCTTTAAATCATATTTTGGTAGGAAAAAAAGCTGTAACCATTTTCAACATGGAAGAATTTTACAGTAAAAAATTCTGGGGTTTTTTTTGTTGCATTAAACAATTTTTTTTGCTTTTTCGGTGCATACATTTTTGGGGGGGAGGTGTGATGCTGATGACTTCAGAGAGACTCAGGCTTAGAAAACTGACTTTTGTGTTGAGTCATCTCATGAGATGCTGCTCACAACTCTGGGCTGTTGCAAGGTGCTAAAGCAATGGGCATGGTCACTTACAAGACTAAAAGAGACTTCTGAAGACACAGTGTTCAAAAGGCTTTTAGCAGATTAACATTGGCTGCAGCAAAACACTGCTGCAATAGACTGTAATGTTTCCAAAGGAGCCATTATAATCAATATTGCTGGCAATCCATAACTGAGAACTCTTAGTGGAATTTGAGTGGCTATTTCTCTCTCTGAAAACAGAGGGAGTATAATAAGAAAAAGACCTCCAGCTGTAGAATTGCTCACTCTGTCAGAGCAACATTTATACAATTTCCCCAGCATAAATACTTTTTAAAGTATAGTTAGATGGTGGTAACGTCCATATTGTTTATCCTAAAAAGAGGTGACATGTACCAGCCTTGACTCTATGGCTGGAAGTCCACTAGTCTGTATATACAGCTGTGTAATGATTCAGAAGTGTTCCAAAGGACATTTTCTGATTTTGCAGTCAATAATCTGTGTTTTAGTAACTCCCTAAACACACATGTTGTGCCCCAGCTGTTCCAAAGACACTCTTAAGATTTCCTGTGACATTGACTAATATGCCTTGAACTTGAAATAGTCCTTAGATTTGCTCAGCACCCATTCAAGGAAGAGGATAGACTTGAGGAAAATTTTGTGTTCAGTGATGCTCTTTTTAAGAATCCCTGCGTACACGATTAGTGTAAGGAAAGCATACAGGAATAAGATCTGAGAGGTTGTGTCTGGGTTATTGCATTCATCCTGGGTTTCTGTATTTCAGAAAAATATCAATGAATTGCAGGGACTGAAGAGAACAACAAACCTGATTATACAGTAACAAAATGACTGGCTTACTAAGAAAGCTTTCGAAATGTGTCTGGTATGCTTGTTCAAGCAATGACAGAAGTGTTGTATGATAAGTGTCTAGTATTAGAAAATTCTTAGAGGTTTAAAACGAAAGAATTATTTAGTATTCAAAGAGCTAGAGGTAAGAGTAATGTAATGATACTACAAATGGAGAGGATTTAAGATAAAAGGAGACTCTCACAGTGATTCTTTAGATCACTTTAGATTGTGGAATAGCTACTGAAAAGAAGTGGTGGAAATCTCCATGCTTTTTATTTTTTAGAAGATAGCATGAAATAAAATATCTAGAAAACATTAGCTATGTTGTAGTAATTATGTTACATTCAGTTAATATGCTAAGGATGGGTGGATGACCCTGTAAGTTTTTCTGTACTCTGGAGATCTAGGGTATTGGTGGAATTGCTCTAGTATAGGGAGAGATTTCTCAAAGACACAAAGTAGCATCAAACACCTGGTACTCAATAATGAAACTGGTGCTCTTGTGTTCTCCTGAAACCTGTGCACTTCAGAATATTTTAGTGATACCCAGTTAAAATAAGCCTACAAGAGCAAACAAAGTAGGGTTTGGAAAAATTTTGTGATTTTAACTCATCCAAGTTTATAAATTGGGTATGAGTTGAAAACCTGTAGCTGATTTACTAGGGCTAGTGGACACATTCATAGAAGCATGGACTCCATTTATACCTGATTTGAAAGAAAACTTCTTTCAGGAGTATCTGGGCTCTGGTTCTCCCCAGCTTCCTTGAAACCTCTGGCAATGGTAGCTCAAGTTCCTCATGTATTTTCTGTCTGTGTGCCCTGAGTTGTGTGTAATGATATTCTTTGGATCCCTCCTCTTTGTTCCCAATTCAAAACCTTCTAACCTTTCATTTTTCTGGCATCAATACAGATATCCTGTGAGTAGAGATTTTTCCAAGTATGCCGGTACAGTCGGTAGCATTGGTGTCCCCCATCTAACCTCAGGTAAAGGTCTCTCTGCCACTTCCCCCTCATTTTTGCTGGTACCTGAATTCTCTTGACAGTTCAGTCTCCTGCCTTCTCCCCCTATCTGCTGCTGTTTGCTCAGTCTGCTGCTGGAGACCTGTGGCTAGCAACAAAGGTGTTGGCTGTGCCTGGCATGCTTCAGATGTAATTTTTAACAGTGGTGGCCTCCCCCAAACCCCGCCATGCTCTGCTATTTTTGCTGTTAGGATACAGGTTTAACTTTTCTGGAGCTCTCTATTTGCTTTGGTGACTGTTGGCCATTCTCTTGTGTCAGAAGTTAATTTTTCATGCAAATCACATTGTTGTAGTTATCTGTGAAATTACAATGGATCTCAAATTAATGTTTTCTTAAGCTCACCATTGTGCTGTGTGAAAATAAATCAGCATTAAAATTCTTAACACTTTTGGTAATCTGAAGGCAATTAGCCCTTATGTGGGCAAAAAATGCTTGTACCGCAGAAAACCAGAGATAAAGGAAAACTAGGGTGAGAGATTCAAACCAGTGCAAAGAGGGAGAAACAGATTCTTAATGGGGAAAAAAAGGTGAACCCTCCAGAGCATTCAGAAATGATTATGGTTGGGCTAGATCATTTCAAGGGCTCCTTTCCAGCCTAAATGATTCTGTGAAACACAGGTTGCAGGGGTTAGGTCCTCAGGAGCATCATACTGGTCACAAAAGGAGGTCTTGAGAGAAAATGACTGAGCAGAGTCAAAATAAGTCTTACTGACACTTGCACAGTGAGAACCAAGTGAGGGAGAGATGTGGTGTGTTGCTGAGAAGGTGTTGGAATGTCTACACCAAGCATGATCCTAATCCAGAGGTACCGTGGTGGGTTCTGATCTACAGTCTGTTATTGTATGATAGTTCACCACTGGAATGTGCTATAATTGAGAATTTGAATTGTGTCATGTCTTCAGGGGGAAGGGTAGGTCATGTCATGCAACTTGATCTATACCTAGCGTAATCTGTTTAGATGGTTTATTATTCTCATTAGCTTTGTACTTTATTGTTTTTAATTGATTAGGCTTTGTTTACCTTCAGCAGCCTGCTTTTTCATTTGGAAAAGGCTGGCAACATTGCCTCTTCCTCCTGTCCTCCCCCTCAGAGCATGACTTGAATAACTGTTAAAATCCTGGCCATGCTATATGATAAGGGACTGAAAATAAAATCAGTCTTTTAGTAGTTCTCATGTGTATCATGCCCTTATTACAGTACCAGTATGGCTGGAAGGCAATACATTATTTTTCTCCCGCTCTTCAGTGTCCCAGTGTTAACACCATTTCTTGGTGTGATATTTTTGTTTGTTGTTAGGTCAGTTTGACACAAAGTGCTCATGTGACAGTATGCAGCCGAGCATAACTAGGCGCATATGCCACAGATGGCAGCAGCAAGGAAAACAAGACAGGCTTGATTTTTCTCCATAGGTTTCAAGGTGTTCTCAAAGCAGCTTCTAGAAAGCTGCTTTGCGCCTAAAGGGCACAAAGTCCCTTCATGCAATCTCTGTGTGCATGTTTATATACACATATATATTTATAAAGCTACAGTAGCTACTACCTTTTAAATGTAGCTGGAGCCTCTATTGACATGAAGAAGCAGAGAGAAATCCCACTCCATGCTATATCTTATTCAAACATAGTAGGTTTTATAGCGGTATTGCTATGAAAAACCTGAACAACATAATTCTAAGTAGCAGTGCTTAATACTACCTATAGGAGAGCATGTACAAAGCATCTTCAAAATTTAAAGAGGAATTAAAACTAAGGTTGGAATATGTGAGGTAAACTGGTAATAAAAAAAAAAGCTATTGCATCATATAATTGATAATTTGGAAACTATAAATCACCAGAAAGCATTACAGTAATAAATACATGGTGCAGAGTACACCTACAGCACACTTTTTTACTTCCTAGGAGTGGAATTTCAGTAACAAGAACAGACGTCGTCTTTTATCTTCATCATTTTGTTATCATGTAATAGGTCTGCCCTGTGTAGCACCCTCTCTCCTGGTGATAGTATCTGGCATGATGACATAGTTACACTGAAAGGGATACTATTTCTTCTGAAAAAGGACCAGAAGTTTTCTGTATCATATATGCCTTTAAAAATTCCTGGTGGTCCTTTTGTATGTGTGGTGCTTCCCCCTGTTTTGATCTGCATGTTTCTAAAATTCTTTTCAGAAACGTTCAGGAGAGTACATTCTCATTTTCTGTGGTGGTTTGGTGGGAGTTGTTTTAGTAACAGGCTAGTGTGGCAGGATCTGTATTGCTTGTTAGCAAATCAGCTGTTTCTGCATCCTGTTCTGAGAATACTTCTAATCTGTAGTCCTACACATTTAAAAGTCAGGTTTTCCTATATTTAGGTTTCTTGTCCTTTCATTTGCAAAAGGTTTGAAAAATTGTCAGATACAGTCACTAAAACCTTTACTGTACCTATTTACCTCTTGTTTGCTTTTTGCTTACTGAGTCCAAAGGTCATGAAACCCTTAGTCATGGGCCCTATATATTTTTGTAAAAGTACACCTGACTGTCATGGGTTTACCTGGGACCAATTTTTTTCAAACTCCCCACACACACAATTGCTACAAGTTGAGAGAGGTTTTATACAGACAAAAGAGAGGCTTGACGTGGGGGATAACAATATTAAGATTTATTACTAGCAAGATAAAGACTAAAGAATAATATATACTACAACAATTCTAATAAAGCTTGCTTATCTTATAAAGAAAATGTTAAGTGTTTACAAAAGCATCTGCCCCCTGTATCAGTCCAGGGGGAGAAAGGTTTCTTCTTTTCTGAAACAATTCTGCAGCACCATAAAGTTTTCTCTTCTATTATCTTTAAGACAACGGTTTCAGTGTGTTGGAGATTTCTTTCTTTCTTTCTCTCTCTCTCGGCTGGCTCTTCTGCATGATGATCTCTGCTGCATGAGGGCCTGTCCCTCCTCCATTCCAGCCAGGACCAGAGGCCAGGGGGCACACCCAGGCTCCTGAGGTCTTCCGAGGATTGCAACGGGATACTTGTTACACCATGGTCGGCACCACAGGCTACAGGGAATGGCTTTGAGTCCTTTCCCCTGTTCCTCTGGGATCCCTTCTGTGGATTGCAATGGGACACTTCCTTTACCATAGTCTTCAGCCACAGCTACAGAGAATGACTTTGAGTCCTTCCTCTGCTCTGTGGAGGTCCTTTCCCACCGGAGATAGTCTTAAATAGACCTCTCCTGGTGGGTCCACTCAGGGCAACAGGTCTTCCTTTCTCTGCTGTCCTTTAGGGTCACAGCTGAGCTGCACCAGCATGGATCTTTCACTGGGACTGCAAAGTCCTACTGGAACAACTCATTCCAGGGTAGGTTTCACTCTCCATGGGTCACAGGTCTGTAGCAGGACTATACTTCATCTCAGGCCTCTCACAAAGGTCACAGCCTCCTCATGCATTCGTCTGCTCCAGCACAGGCTCCTTCATGAGCTGCTGGGGGGTCTCTGCACCCCAGTTATCTTCTACAGGTGGCAGGGGTTTTCAACTTTCAGTCTTTCCCCTGCTGGAGGGAGAGGGGTGGGGGAAGCTCCCCTCATGCTCTCTCCTGCTAGACTGACCTTGGAGTAGTCCCTGTTATCTCAAGTCCTCTGCTCTCCGCGGAGCTGGAATTCCTTCTACAGCATGTTTCAGGCGGGCAGCTTCTCTCTGGAGTTTTTTCTCCACTCAGTTACATGTCCCAGCTGGGGTGACTTCAGTGCCATGCCTGCCCCTGACCCAGAGCTGGGAGACAGGGGGCCTGACCCCCACTTAGGGGGCCTGCTTCCTCCCTCCTACATGGCTTCTTCTAATTTCTTCTGTGCAATCCACCTTCTCTTCCGTTTTCTTAAATATGTCATTAGCAGAGGCATTACTAAAACTTTCGATTGGCTCTGCTCCAGAAAAACACCTGGACCTGACTATTTCAGCCCAGGGGGCTGCTAAACCCATGACACTGACTTTTTGAGGTGCAACCCTTTTGACATTACAGTAAATGATTCCCACTTGTAATCCTATTGCAAACTCCTTTTTTGCTGAAAGGACCACAGCCCAAGAGAGGATGAGAGTCCTCAGGATGATGACGTCCAAGTGTCTTAGCATTGTGCTCTGCCAAGTTTAAGCCTGAGAGAGCCAGGATATCTAGTCCTATGCTCACATGAATGTTTATATAGTGGTGTAAATCTATTGCTTGTTCTCTCTGCATCTACTTCTCTATGTTGCATGGATCTACCAACCAAGCAAAGGTGCTGTCTTATGGCTGTTTGCTGTTGTGCTGTGCTGCTGACACACTGAGGCACACCATCACTGAAATGACATTTCCATGGTCTGTAGTGCAGGAGAGGAATCCTGTTGAGCAGCTGCACCCTTCATTTGACAGCTTCACTGAAGGAGTTGAATTCTGCTAGTGTAGAAGGTGAGTGGGCTGGAAGGAAAGATCCACCTTCCCTATTCCACACAGCGCAGTCTAGTTAAGTACATATGTGATGTACTTAAGAATGATTCTCAAAGAATGATTCTCAAGATCATCATAGGGGTTTGCCATGTTTTGAAAGAGTTTGTATTTCAGTGGCTGGCACCTCAACAACTGTTTTGTAGCCTCACAGGGATGCAAAGAGACTGTTTTAGCAAGGGAAGTTATATTAATTAGGCTGTGGGAAGGTAAACCTAGCATCACAGAAAGATTCAGTTAGATGTGACTCTTCTTGGTTTCTAGAAGCAGCCAGTCAGTAGATTGAGCCAGTCTTATTATATTTTTCAGTTTCATTTTAGCCTGCAGCCCTTCTTTTTCCCACAAACCACTAGACTTTAATTTGGATAGTTCAGCAAACTTATAGTCAGATGTAGAATTGATTTATAAATGCTGCTGTTAAAAGCTGATTATGTGCACATGAAACAAACTGTGGAGCTCAATTAGTTAGGATGCCTTCTTCAAAGACTATTCTACAGGAATCTGTTTTATAATTCAGTTCATACTGTATGTTTCCCTTTAGATGCTCTTTAGAAACTCAAGAGCACACCCTTTGCTGAAACAAGTTATCCATTGTTGAATAACTAGATTTTTTTATTGTGTATGGAAAACATCTGTAGTGAATGGCTAAGTCTTTCCACTGTGTGATTTAGTATGCTACTGGGGCTGTGTATGGAAATTTTCCTACTTACCTTCAGTAACTTGTTTGGGGCTGCTTCCAAAGCCTTTTTTTTTTTTTTTTCCTTTTGGTGGCGAGGCATGGTTGGGCTAGTTAAGATTGGATCAGTTGCCTAATATGGCTCCTTATGGGTTTACATGAATGCAGTTGTCACCACAGGGATGAGGAGGTTGGTGACAGCAAAGGATAAAACTACTTTCTGCAACACCTGTTTGCACTGGTGGAAGTGCCTTTGGACCTGTGGAATGAGTCCTGGTGAAAGTTAGACTTGGTGTCTTGGTTATAGTCAGTAATTATGATCTCATGAACATGACTGAAATCCTAGTAGTGAGGGTTGTTGCAAACACAGGCAGCTGCTCAGCTTGTCTTCTGAAGGGCTGAGTTCCTGCAGGTTTTGTGGTCAGTGGCTTTCTTCACTGGGCTTTCAGATTGCTTTTGCAGTGTTAGATCTTAAAAGGCCTCTAACTTGAGTGAGGAGTGAGACATGCTTTGAGTTTGGATTTTTGTTTCTTTCAATGTCATTTTCATTCTTGTATAAATTTATGATGGGATGATAACACTATGGGTTTGTGAGTTATTGTGGTATGGTCAAACCAAACACAGGCAATATTCTAGGAAAGTAAACCCTATATATATATATATCATGGCTAGAGACAAATTTCTCATTCAAACTAATAGCTCTCTCCTTATTTTTGCCCTTTAAAGAGATTTATTCCTTTGAATTTGTGTATTAGAAATCTTCACAGTATGAGGTTTTTATGTAAATTTTGAGAAACTGCAAGTTATTATCTGAGATATACCACTTTGATTTTCCAAGATATTATGGGAGAAGTCCAGTTCCAGTAAAGTTTTTTCCTTGAGTGTTAAACTGATTACCGGAAGCCAAATGTCAAGAACAAGCCTGAAGCATTATTTATGGAGCATAGCTGGTCATCTATCAAGCACCTACTGCTAGTGTTCAAAGCCAATTGGAAGGAGGGATTTGTGCTCTTGTGTTGGTGTAAAAAGAATGGATCTGATGGATCAAGTACCTTTCAGCCATCTTGCTTTTAAGATGCACTTGCTGCCTGCCCTAAACAAAGACTTTTGTGCTTTGTAAGTGTAGTAATAATTCAAAAGGCTGTGTAGCTTTTTTGAGCAGCAAGTATGAACTGGCCTATTTGCAATACCAAAACTGCATGGCCCTGTGTTTCGGCAATTTAATACTCTAGCAGTTAATGTGACAGTAATCTTAATATATAGACTTCAAGCATGATGTAATCAGGTCTTGGTGCTATTGTCTGTGTACAAGAAGGTTATCTAAGGCCACAATGAATGATTATAGGGTATCCAGATAAGGTTTGATAGAACAGAGGATGGAAAATCCTCCTCCAACCTAGTGATCAGATGATTCAGGGTGACATGAATAGACCTCAAAAAAGATTCCTCTCCTGTAGGTGCTGAGGCAGCTTTGGATTTCCCCTGCCTCTCTCAGCACAACTGAGACTGGAATGGGACAGCTCTGGAGAGCTCTATGTGATGGTGAAGATTTCTTTCCTTGCTAAAGCACAGGCCATCTGTAATGCAGTGTTTGCATCCCAGTAGCTCCAGTTGGAATAAAAGTGCACGTGGGAGGGGGAGATGGTTATATGCATAACACCCCTACCCTTATACAAGGCCAGTGTGAACTGGCGTTGTATAAGGGTAGGGGTGTTATGCATATACTTTCTTTCATCGGTTGCTAATGAGAATATCATAGGAATTTGGTAGAAATGTAGAAATCAGATTTTTTTTTTTTTTCTTTTGTCTTTTGGATTCCCCTCTGTGAAAAATGAATGAAATTCAGCCTGGTGTAACACTGTGCAGAAGCTTGGTTAGGACTTCAGAGTTGTACAGGTTGTTACATTTCTTAAACACATATTAAAAAGATTCCTCTCCTGTAGGTGCTGAGGCAGCTTTGGATTTCCCCTGCCTCTCTCAGCACAACTGAGACTGGAATGGGACAGCTCTGGAGAGCTCTATGTGATGGTGAAGATTTCTTTCCTTGCTAAAGCACAGGCCATCTGTAATGCAGTGTTTGCATCCCAGTAGCTCCAGTTGGAATAAAAGTGCACGTGGGAGGGGGAGATGGTTATATGCATAACACCCCTACCCTTATACAAGGCCAGTGTGAACTGGCGTTGTATAAGGGTAGGGGTGTTATGCATATACTTTCTTTCATCGGTTGCTAATGAGAATATCATAGGAATTTGGTAGAAATGTAGAAATCAGATTTTTTTTTTTTTCTTTTGTCTTTTGGATTCCCCTCTGTGAAAAATGAATGAAATTCAGCCTGGTGTAACACTGTGCAGAAGCTTGGTTAGGACTTCAGAGTTGTACAGGTTGTTACATTTCTTAAACACATATTAAAAATATTCCTGGTCCATAAAACACAATCAGCTCTTTTCTGTTAATGAAGAGCAGCATTTTCATAGATCCAGCTTAAAGAATAAAACTGTTTTAAGAAGAGTGGTGTATGCTGAGAATGGTGTACTTGAGAACTCGGCTCCACCACTGCCAAAAGAAAATCACCAGTTCTATTGCAGTTAACTCTGCTGCTGTTCTGGAGTTAGTGTCCCCACATGGAGCAGGATGGTCAATTTACGATGACAAGAAGCTTGTGAATTGATTTAGTTCTTACACAGTTGATTACACATGCTAATGAATTGATTTTGTGCATTAAAAATGTATATTAATTTTTTCCTGGTATAATGTATTGTGGAAAACCTTGGGAATTGTTTTTCTACCATTTGACATCTTATTTTGTAAATTTTGTGTCTAGAGGTTTTGAGCTTGGGCCTTTTTATTTTCTATGCATGTTATGTACAAATTCAGCAGAAATATTGCTTCAGTCTCAGCTGTGTGTGGGTTTTTAAAACGAAAATCTTTATTTTGTGTATGTCATTAACAAAGATGCATGACATTCTGGGCAAGAAGCAGCAGCAAAATACCACACAAGTGGAGTATATAGTGATTAATTAGCAATAATATATTTTGAAATTTGGTGAGTTTTTAGGATAACTATAAAATTACTTAAAGCTTAGTACATTGTCCCTAAAGAGGTCTGCTCTTTGGTTTGTTTTTTTTCTTTTAAATCAGTTTATTTATTTCTGTACTTTACATTTTTGTAAAGTCATTAAAAAGTTGCTCGGGTCATGGTTCATGGTTTAGCCTCATATTTAATGTTGTTACTCTGTGCTTCACTGCTAATGAGCCCATACTTTGGAGGAGATATTAGAGGATGACCAAAGGTGTGGGCATCCATGGAGAAAGTAAAAGAGTTATGACCCTCGTTCAAAACAAAAGGCCACTCTTCTGCAAAATAGAATAGGTGTCCTAGAGAATGTGTTCTCTTTCATTGAAATGGCTCCTACTGCGTGTAAATCTGATGTTTTAAATACTTTGGTTCCTGCTTTTGCCTGTCTGTTCAATTGTGCTTCTCATAAATAGCTTGTTATTTTGTAAGCTATTTGAATGAGGTTATAAAGTAAAGTAAGATTTTGTTCTGAATGTCTTTTCCTCTTGTGTTTTTTTTTTTTTTTTTTAGATGCTTCAAGAATTGTTAAGGCATCTCCAGAAACAGCTGAAATCTTTTTTCAGAAGTTAAGAAATAAATATGAATTCACAATCCTTGTGACCTTAAAACAAGCCCATTTGAATTCAGGGGTTATTCTCTCTATTCATCATTTAGATCACAGGTAAGTACTGATACCTGTATGCTGGCTAATTAAAGTATATGTATTTATGCAGTAAAAAATTGAACTTAAATTAGAGCAAAATTGTTGTGTAGCAGATCATTTGCAAATATTCATAGTGTTTGGATAGCGATATTGTGCTAATTCGTAACAATTCATAAGTTCAAATCAGCTAAGGGAAGGGGAACAGATGTTACTCTTTACATGTCTCTTGCCACCAAAGGCATGAAAAAGCAGTTCTCTGTTGTCATTCATAACCATAAGGACCAGATGATCAGCTGGTGTAGAAGTGTCATGTCAGTATAGATACACTGATTCAGAAAGCCTGGCCCTGTATGTTCACCTCTTCACCAGTTTTTAACACTGCAAGCAGTTTAAAAAAAGCAAAAAATTCCTCCAGTTATGGGCTTATACCTCCCCATGAATGACAGAGAACTTTACTCAAAATGTTTGCAATGTTTGCTAGAAAACCTTTCCTGGCCACGATAACCCCATGTAGTGCTACAGGATGGGGACAGAGTGTCTGGAAAGCTGCCCAGTGGAAAAGGACCTGGGGGTGCTGGTCAACAGCCAGTGAACATGAGCCAGCAGTGTGCCCAGGTGGCCAAGAAGGCCAGTGGCATCCTGCCCTGTATCAGAAATAGCATGGCCAGCAGGACCAGGGAAGTGATTGTCCCTCTGTACTTGGCACTGGTGAGGCCAAACCTCGAGGACTGTTACCAGTTCCAGGCCCCTCAATTCAGGAAGGACATGGAGGTGCTGGAGTGTGTCCAGAGAAGGGCAATGAAGCTGATGAAGGGTCTACAGCACAAGTCTTATGGGAGTGGCTGAGGGAGCTGGTCTTCCCTGGAGAAGAGGAGGCTGAGGGGTGACCTTATTGCTCTCTACAGCTACTTGAAAGGAGGTTGTAGTCAGGTGGGAGTTGGCCCCCCAGGCAATTCTCCCAGGCCACCAGCATAGCCTCAAGCTGTGCCAGGGGAGGTTTAGGTTGGACATTAGGAGGAATGCATGCACAGAAAGGGTCATTAGACATTAGAATGCACGGCTCCAGGGTGTCACCATCCCTGGAGGTGTTTAAGGAAATAGTGGACGTGGCACTTAGTGCCATGGTCTAGTTGACAGAGTGGTGTTTGGTCATAGGTTGGACTCAATAATCTCAGAGGACTTTTCCAACCTAATTGATTCTGTGATTCTTTGATTCTGTGATCTTATGTTTATCTGCATATCGAAATCTGAACTGTCTTACATCAATGGAAAGCATTTGTCAAGATTTCCAGTTGAAATCTGAAGATCCGTGTTGTGTGTGTATGTATTTTAACTGCGGATGTGTAACTTAGTGGCACTGCTGAACATTTTTGGGGCCCTTTTTCTCTTAACTGTGAAAACTATTATCATTCTTATTCTAATGTTATAATGTTACAGCTATGAAAATGAAGATAATAACCAGTTTGCGACTTGGTGAAAAAACTCTTGCCACCATTTGTGTCCTCTTTATCCTGTTATTTCCTCTTACAATTTTTCTGTAGGGATGTATGCTTTATGTTTGGTTTTTGGGTCTCCTTGTAAGCTTTTGGATAATTGAAAAAGAAGAAAAAAACTTTTCTAGCTTATTTAGGCAAATAGTTATTCATTAGGTCCCATTTATTGAAGCAGCTGAAGAACAATCACTTGTGAGTATTTCATTATGGTTTGTGGGAGAATATTGCATAATCCATTTAAAAAGAAGCTGGAAGAATTTGGTGCAAATATGTTAATTTACAGCAATTGAGCATGTTTCCTAAATCGTAGGGTTTTTTAAATTTTATGATTTTCTTTATAGACTTAAAATAGTTCACATGATTCAGAGTTTGCTGACTCAGTCTGTGTTGTCTAGTTTTATGTGGTTGTTTTTGTTCTTTTTTTGCTGGTTCTATTTTGAGGATCATAAAACATACATACTTCCACTGAGATATGATCATGCAACTATTTAAGGCTTTGGGTCTTAAGAATTTGACAGGATTGGTCTCACAAAGTTTGTTCTCTAACATCATGTGCTGAATGCTGTCTTTGGGGTGTCAGAGCGATACAGAAGTTCTCCATGTAAGTCTGAGGCTTGGGCATTTGCTGAGGCTGGGCTGTTGTTCTCACCACAAAAAGTAGCTCTTGAAATGTTCTGCAAATATAGTAATCTTTTCATACTCAATTAAATGGGCTTACTTTTCTTTTCCTAGCTGAGTATCAAAGCTGACTTCCCATTTTATAACAATTATGCTTTTCACTAGTATTTAATATATTAAAATATTTAAAAATAAACTGAAAGTGAAAGAATCAGAAACAGTACTTTTAACTGTTTCTTTCTAACTTGCTCATGCATTTCCACAGACATTGCTTTTTGCCCCACTGATAAGAACAGGCAAGGAGTTCAGCCAGTGGTGGTTTGGGGCACAGTGTGGAGGCTGATACTTTCAAAAAAAAAAAAAGCTCTTGTGGTGGCAGGGAATTCAAATTAGATGTCAGTAATTGTTCAGGTGAATTTCAGGCAGCTGAATGCATCTTTTATATATGGCAGATTTATGTATGGCATATGTCTGAAAGATAGAAGTTATGAATGTTTTCGTAACTTGAGAGCATCACCTTGACCACATACAGTGCCCTGCCTAAAATGCATTGCACTTCACAGTAACAAGGTGAATATTTAATTGTGTTAATGAAGGAATGCCTTAAGTTTGAGTAGAAGCACTGTTAAACGCTATGTTTGCTCTCAGCTTTCAGTTTAAGCTGTATTATCCTCCTCACTTCTGAATTTGTCTTACCTACTTCTTGAAGGAACAGTCAGCAGAGAGATGATTTTAATCAGCGATGGGGTTGTAATATATGTTAGATCTCGCTATTCCATCATATATTTTCATGTAAACATCAGCAATGGAGAGATATAATAAACCTTTTTCTTCCTTAGTGGTTAGATGGCTTTATGTAACTAATGTTATATTCCTGTCTCATGAGATACTCCTTGTTAGGTCCCTTAAAGGAGGAAATTACTGGGTTGTAGTTTACTCATTCTTTCTTTTGGTTAGTGCTTTTTATATCCTGAAACAGAACACTGAAATCAACAGAATATTATGGACAGCTATTCTCTATATTTAATTTGTACTTCTACTAATTTATTCACTTTCTGCCTTACTTAGCATTTGTTTTCACAGTGGTTGCTGTCTTCTGAGTATCTGCTGTTAAATGTACAGTAGTTTCAGACCTCTTTCAGTATGTTGGAGGAACTTATCTGTGACATTTTCTCTCTTACTGATTTATGTGTACAAGGAGATAAGTTGCCAGAGGTGAATTCCCAATACATGAATTTTGTTTTCTCATTTGATCATTGTATTAAAATAAAGGTGGAACTCTATGTTCCCTGCTTTTGATGTATGAGTATCAGTATTTCTGCACTGCAGTATGAAGAGTCCTCTCTGACACCACAAAATCTGCTGCAAACATGTTACGCTGAGAAAAGCTTTCAGTATTTACTGCTTAAGCCAATAATCACCACTTAAGCCAATAATTTGCAGAGCAGATGTTAGGTAAGACTAATACGGGATTCATTTTCAAACATTAAAGCTGTTCCCTGTGCCAAAAGAGGTAGTAGCTTATTTCTGCTTTTTAAACCACTCCCTGATGTTCTTTGTTGGAAGAGTGGAGGGTTGTAGGGTTCTGTATTGTGGTTTTTTGGTTTTAAATCTCAGTGGTTGTTTATTAATGGTCTGATGATAGTTATTAACCCTCCAGAATTTGTTCATAACAATAAATTGCTTTTGAATTTAATTTCTCTAGTGCTTTAAAACTTCTCTGGTGTTAGTCTTCTATGCTTTTGATACAGGTTACATGTTTCATCAAAGCTGTCAAAAAAAAGTTTTTTTTTTTTTATTCATTCCTGCTTTTCTAGTGCATGACAAGATTCTTTGGCACAAAGGATTCTCTTTGTAGATACTGACATTTTGTTTGGGCTCTTTATCTCAAAAGAGAAAAGTACCTTGTTTCTGTTTGTTCGGGAGATTTATCCCCAAGTATGGGGTTGGATGGAAATATTTGTAAAGCAGCAGTTCTGTGGTTATACTTAGTTAATGTCTTCATGATGTTAGGAATGACCTATTTCTGTAAGTGTTGGTTATAAAAGTTACTATAAATTTGATTGACACCCTGTCACTATTGCTTGGGGTTTTTTCTTGGTTTGTTTTTTTCTTCTTCTTCAGTTTAGTTTATACTCTGTGACCAGGAAAAAAAAAAAAGAAAAAAATTACCAATACTGTGTAAATTCTTGTAATGCATGCACCTTTGAAAACTATTGTGTAACTTTTTTTAATCAAGTGAGGTCAGTCTGTTCAGTGTAAATCATCATAGTGCCAACTAATCCAGGCTGAATTGGTTGAGAACTTCTTACAGAATGCTCATATACACCTGGAACCTCTTACTTGAATTGAGACTAGTGACAGGCCTTTTTGAATAAGAGAGAAAGATTATTCCTTCCTAAACCATCACTGAAATAGTTGAAATGTGAGTTTTGACAGATGCTGTTATTCTTCTGCTCTTGTTTGAAAGGCTTTCTACGAACAAGTAAATAACAAAGAAAATTGTATTCTTACGGGGTAGGAAATGGGAGGAGTTATGTTGAAAGTGCCCTTTTCTTTTACTAATGCGTATGTCAGAAAGTTGCTTCTTTTATTTATAGTCCTCTTGCTCTCCTTAGATAAACTTTGTTAAGAAAGGGAAAGAGAGGGATGGTTTGTGCCATTTGTTTTTATAGTGTTTTATCTGAGAAAGTTCTTCCCTCATTGATTTTTTTTTTTTTTTCTTTTTGTAGAAGAAGAAGCTTCAGATAGGCAAGACTAATAATCCTGGGACTGTGTGATAGTGGGAACAAAATGGAAATAAATATATTGATAAATGGGGTTAGTGAGAGAGATGAGAGGAATGAGTGCAATTGCTCAAAGGCAGGAGTTAGTGTTTAAAAAAAAAATTCTTGTTTGGGAATTTGATTTCATATCTATGGCTCAAACAGGAATGGCATGGACAATGTGCTGTAATATCAGGTCTGAATTTTTCCAAGACCAAGCCAGCACCTTTTATGAGAATTGCTTTTCTTGGAGTGCAGCAAAGAGCTCAGTGGGATCTCAGTTCCTGCTTGCAGCTCCTGGCTACTCCCTTAAGTGCTGTGGGAAGGCTGGCTGGGGCTTGACATCAACTTACTGAATTTAGATTTCTCTAGTACCGGACTGTTTTTTATTGATAATACAATGTAATGGAAAAGCCCCATCAGCTCTTCCTGAGAGGCTGGTTTAACTGTCCTATTGTTTGTGCATTCTATGTTGATATGGGTAATACCCCTCTCTTCACTTGGGTTCTCTGTTTTTGTATAGGTAATAACCATGATTTTAAAGAGTATTTGAGAAAGTCTCCTCAAGAATCTTAGATATTCTCTCTCTCTCATTTTAGCAAGCATTTCATCCTAGACCCCATAAGCTTTGCTGTGATAATGTTTCTGTCAAAAAATTTGGTTTTAATGAATGGATCAACATTTTTGAACAATTGTATCCTAAGTCAATAAATTCATTTCTGGCTCTAAAACTGTATTCAGCTTTCTTGCCCACTGTGCACTTGCAATAAGTGCTACAAATTTATCCAGAAAAATAAAGACCATTTTTTAGTTTTTCGCTCTCTGGCAAAACTGCCAATCTTCTCTTGCCTAGGTAGAACTCTAGATAGTCAAGGAAAAGGGCAAAGCCAGTAAGGTCAAGAAGTAGTGTAAGAAGTGGGAACTAGATTTTTACAGATAAAATGAAGTTACTGCTTGACATTTCATATAATCATAGAATCATTTAGATTGAAAAAATGAGAATCCATCTGGGGATATTTTGATGTCATATTGTTCTAGGGAATGCATGAGGCTGTAAAAACTCCTAGTTAATGTTTCAGAACGCTTAATGTTACTTCCAAATAGAAGAATAAGGCTCACATTTATGACTGCCCAGTCATCATACCATGGAAAACAGAAAATAATGCATTGCTGAATGTGGTAGTGGTACTGTGTGAATTGCTTTTACATCTTCATAATCTACACCCAGCAGAATAGCTTGCTGCTATTGTAGCCATGGTTTGAAATTTTTCGGGTCTACTGAATAGGATCTCTTTTTTTTTTTTTTTAATGTAATATGCCTAACAAAAAAGCCAGAACTTTCATATAAAAATCTTCAGATGAAGATTTTTTTAATAAGTAATGGAGCTAAGGATTTTAATTTTTTTCTGAAGTACATATTCCTCTTTAATTTTATTGGTGTCTCTTTTTAGTGTAGATTGAAGAGCCATGAAGAACTCTTTTAACACTATGCCTATAACTTTAAGTAGGAAAAGTTTTAAAAAAAAAAATCCAAAACCCACCCTGTAATAAATGAATAAGAAACAGACATGATATCTTGCCTTTAGCTCCTAAAATATTTGTCTTCATACTGTAAAATGAAGTTAAAATTATTAGTTGCCTGCAGTAAGCGTGGGCAGTTACAGTGTGCATTTGTTGTGTGAGCAAGGATGCCAAATGAACAAGTGAGCCATCAAAGACTTGGCATTGCCAATGCTGGCTGTTAGCTGGAATGGCCATACCTCCCTCTTCTCAAAGACTGATACTGTGTACAGCAGGACCGCATGGTGTTTCACATCCTAAATCTCTGATGTTTTACTGTACATCCTGACTTTTACTTCCACAGTCTCCCCTGAGCTGGTCTGTCACAGCCCAAAGAGCAGGTCCTGCTGAGGCTGGTTGTGATCATGTGCCCTTTGCCAGGATGGTCATTAGAGCTGATCTGTTGACAGTCAAGCAGATCTGCTGACTCCCAACTCTTATGCAGTTACAATAGATCAGTGCTGGGCAGCAGAGAACACATCACTGTTTTCTGTCTCACATTCCTCTGGGGCATTTGAAACAAATTTCTTCCTCTTACAAAGACAGGCTCATCCTTAGTATATAAGGGATTGCTGTCTGGCTGGTTTCCAAGCAGAGTGGCTGATCTGCAGTGCTGGCCTTGGCTGCTGCCTTTGCAATGATTGTGCATGCATAGAGTGATCTATGGAAATGAAACAAGGGGTTTTTTCCAGGCTGGAGTTTTCTTCTCTGCATGTCAAACCTAAGCATGTATGATCTCCCGGCAAAGTTAAATCAGTTTAACCCAATGTGTGTATGGTTTTTTACAGGTTAAAATCAAGTAGCCTGGTATGGATTAAACAACTGCAGAGATTATGGACATTAGAAAGTGGGGAGCAGGTCCTGCTATTGTGTTTCTCATTGTTTTGCGTTTTTTTCACTCCAAGAGCTGTTTGCCCTCTGAGGCATGGAAGAGCACCTTGGAGCTTGTTGGAAGAAGCATCAGTGACATTTATAATGGGACATCTTAGGCTGCTGCTCTCCCTGTGCTGGGCTGTGCTGCGCTGGTGTGAACAAGGAACCAGTGACTCAGCTGATGAAGTTCCCCTGAAGCTTTTCAGTAATGAAATTCTTGGCTAGGAGAAGAATGCAGTACAATGCAGTTATTGTTTCCTTTGGGAGTAAATCATTTAGGAACTGAAATCACCCTCTTTTCTCTGTCAAATGATTAGTAGTCCTGAGTGTACAGAGGGTGTAGAGTATTTTTGTCACCAGAAATGAATTTTTAAAATCCAGGTGTGTTTGTTAATTCTTAGTATACTTTCTCAAAGACTCTCCAAGACTTTTGGAAAGTGTGCACCCAAGTGTTACAGCCTCACAGACAAAACAAGAAGCCTCACTATGGGCAACCATTTTACATTTTCAGCCATAATGAGTTTATCAGTGCTAAGACTTTTCCCATCTCCTGAAGCTCATGAGACTGAGACGGAGGCATGTAAGTCCAGGCAGTTAAACAGATGTAGAAAAGTGGAATAACAAGCACAGTATTTTGTAAAAAATTAGCTGAAAATTATTCACTTTCACTTCCCTGTGTTTCAGCATTACGACATTAGTTCAAGCTGAAAGCAATATTGTTCCAGCTATCATTCCACTTTCTTTTCTCATAGTGTTTTGTTGCTGCCTCTACATATTATTAATAAACCATAAATTATTTTCCTACTAATTATCCTAATGGCTATTATTTTCTTTTTCACTTTGATGCATATTTTCTCCTTTAGAAGGGAGTTGTATTTGCTAGTTTACCAAATGGAAGAGCAAGAGATTGTCTGTGAATATCAAAACAGTGCATTAATCACGATTAAAACAAAACCCCAAGTGTCCACAGTTTTTGCACAGCTTTGTGTAGGAAGATTTCCTTGCTTATTACATCGATCCTTAGCATCCTCTCTCAGCAATTTTTATTTTGTGAAATTTGTACGACAATGTCTTTTTATTGGCAAAGTTGTGTTTCATTCATTATCTTACCTGCGTAAGGGGCAACATGAGTGTTTGATTTATACATTCTGTACCGACTGTGTATCTACAGGTGTAGTTTGTCCCTGCCTGCCTGCATCTCTGTGTGCTGGCATCAGTTCTGTCATTGACTTCAAAGGAGTAGATAGCTGTTGGTTCTACCATAAGGCCTTT
The DNA here is from genome assembly GCA_013397135.1 of Pachyramphus minor. Lineage (NCBI taxonomy): Eukaryota > Metazoa > Chordata > Aves > Passeriformes > Tyrannidae > Pachyramphus > Pachyramphus minor. The sequence goes on along the minus strand of VYXB01007092.1, from coordinate 132,224 downwards.
TTCAACATAGCCATGCCTTTTGTTTTCCAGTTTGTGTCTGCAATTGGATGGAGACACTTAAAAGTTGCTGGAGGAGTCCAGTTCTATAATGTTCCCCTTCTCTGTTAGGTTGGGAGTGACCTTATTTTTATCCTTGAAGCTTGAGTTATGAAGGAGGTTATTAAGTTGACTGATGTCCTGCCACTACTGCCCATTTTTTTTCCAGCCTGGCCTTCTGTTAGCTTCTACTTCTTGGCAATGCAAAAATTGGTTTTGGGCCATGAGAAGGTAAATTGTCTCAGATTATAAAATTTATATCTGAAACTAGTTAACTGCTTTGTTAATACTAAGAATGAAGAAGAAATTGTCCTTTGCTGAATTTGTAAAAGACTAGTTGTTTTTGTGCTGTTGCCAGGCACGTTCCACTGTAAAACACCCTGAAGGAAGGAGAGCTGTACAGTGAACCCAGCCTCTTTTCCTAGGGATAATGATTGTACAAGATAGTTTTGATTTGGTCTCAACTTCACTCCTCAAAACTGTACTCATTGTCTTTTCTGTTCCTAAATATAGATAGCGTGGTAAAGTAAATGACATCACCCTGGAACACGTGCACTCAGATTACAAGCCACTGTCATGCCTGATTGCAGATGTAACTGCAAAAATAGACAAAAATGAATTGTCCATTCTCTCAGTTGTTGTGTATCTCACCACATACATTGTTATTTTCCTTGCTTTCTAGCTATATGTTATGTATAATTTTTAAAGAAACTCCATTTTGTTTTTCCTTTCCTATGTAAAATGTATTTTCTTGGGGGAATTTTAAAGTGAGAAGCTTACTGCTTTAAAAGACAAATGGTTTGTCAAGCTTTTTCCCAGAAGAGTTCCAATGTGCAAGAGACCAGCCTGTCTAAGAACTGAGTTTGTTACGGAGTGCTTTTAGAATTAAGCTGCTGAAATTTTACCATCAAAGCTTGAATTTGCAATCTGCAAATCTTGTGTAGGGTACACTTATTTTGGCACAGCTGGACTGCTGGGTTTTTACCATGTATATACTTATTTACATATATATGTGCATGCATATATAGTTGTATGTATACACACACCCACCGCACAAATACACATACTTATTTAACAAAGCGCAAATATGTACACATATATAAATTTTTCTGAAGAGTTAGCATTAATTGATTTTTATATTTCTTTGGAGAAATTTTATTACAAAAAATAAAAGGAGATAGTACACATGAAAAGAAACAAAACAGTGTTCAATCTCAGTCCTTACTTCCCTGATTGGTAATTGCTAATGGTGTCCCTACTGCAAAACTTGGTGTTGTCTTTTATGCGTTTATGCCTTCAGAGTATCCTTACTGTGCTTACAGGATATGAGGCAACTATTCATAGTAGCATAATACTTTTGATCCGATCATGGTATGGAAAATAGTGTTGCTAGAAGAAAAAAAGTATTTGGCTTGAAATTTTATATACTTACATGAAAGTTGTAACCTGCTATTATTTGTCATTGAGAAGAAAGATGCAGTGGAAATCTGAAAAGGGTCTACTTTTGTCTTTGTATCTCTTTGCTTGTTTTTCTTCATCTTTTAAATAGTTCCTGCATGATGAGGAGAAGATGGCTTATGTAAAATGTTGTTATTCTGATAAAAATGGTCCATGACATGATGATGCATTTATGACACAGGTACCTGGAGCTGGAAAGCAGTGGTCATCGAAATGAAATCAGGTTGCATTATCGTTCAGGCAGTCATCGCTCCCACACAGAAGTATTCCCATACATTTTGGCAGATGATAAATGGCACAGACTTTCCTTAGCAATCAGTGCCTCCCACTTGATTTTACACGTGGACTGCAATAAGTAAGTAAAGAGTGTTGTTTGATAAGAATTTGTCAGACTTGGAATATTCCAGCTCTGAGTAAATTGAATGATAACATCTTGGAACTATACTTTTCCTGTCCTTTTCAGAATTTATGAAAGAGTTGTGGAGAAGCCTTTCATGGACTTGCCTTTGGGTACAACCTTTTGGTTGGGACAGAGGAATACTGCACATGGTTATTTTAAGGTATGCATTCCCTGAAAGGAAAGGAGTGAACTTAAAATGATTAAGGGATTGAAGCATCTTTCATATGATGTGAGGCTGAGACAAGTGGGATTGTTTAGCCTGGAGAAAAGAAGATTCAGGAAGTATCGGGGAGAATCTTGTTAATGTGTATGAATACCTGAATTTGGGAGGGGTGGAATGAAGATGAGAGATCCAGATTCTTCTCAGTAGTGTCCACTGAAAGACCAGGAAGCAATAGACAGAAACTGAAACACCTGAAATTCCATCTGAACATAAAAAACCAGTTCTACTGTAAGGTAAGACCAATATTCAAAAAGAGATATTCAAAAACCCTTTAGAAACACTCCTGGGCAGCCTGGCTGTGGCTGATCCTGCTTGAGCAGTGGAGTTGGAGTAGATGATCTCAGGAGGTGCCTCCCAATCTCAATCAATTTGTGCTTCTGTAATCATAACACAGTTCTTGGTTCACTTTCAAATTGCTCTTTGACCTCTGCTATTGAAGAGCAGCAAGCTGGCTACTGATTATATCCTAATGACTACGCATGCATGTAAATTCTGCCTGCAAGCATGGGATCTATTCTTCTGGTGAAACCATCCCTTTCCAGATATCATAACTGAATTTCATGCTAAAACATAGGCTCATACAAGCTACTGTGAGGAAAATTAACTCTACTCCAGCCAAAACCAGCACAAAATCATTAAGGGTTGACAGGAATGTATTTTTGCTGACTCTTGTTTCTTTAATCTTCAAATCTATTTAAGAGTTATAGCTTAGTAAAAAATCTGCTTTATATTTAAAAATGTATTTCAAAGCAACTGAAACTGCAACTGTTTTTGAATTACTTTTAAAGGTCATTTTCAAGCTTTTCTACTGTGTCTAACTAAAAATAACAATGAATTCAAAACTACCAAACTCTTGCCACATAATCATATCTTGACATTTAATCTCATATCTTTATATTCAGTATGTCTGTACATCTATCTATTTTAGTTTCTGTTAATTCTTCTATCACTGAATTGGACCCAGCCAAGAAGCTTTTTATTCATAAGTGTTGTTTTTATCAGGTAGCTTTGCTGTGTGGACTTTAATGTTTTACATGGTGAATGGAAAACCTAATTTTGACAAGTAAAAATAATGTGTCCTTTCTTTTTTCCTCTCCACTTACGCATAGGGCATAATGCAAGATGTGCAATTACTTGTCATGCCTCAAGGATTTATTTCTCAATGTCCAGACCTTAATCGCAGTAAGTCTATTAATTCTTGTATCACAAAATGAAAGGTGTGCTTTGTACCTTCTTTCTATCCGACAAGCTTTCTTAAACCCTTGAATTTTAGGTGTGTTGGTTGTCAACTTTGACATGATTGAACCTATTGTGAATACATGTTTGTTTGTTTTTTTTATTAAAACACATATTTTATTATTCTAGCATGCCCAACTTGTAATGACTTCCATGGACTTGTGCAGAAAATTATGGAACTGCAAGACATTTTAGCCAAAACATCAGCTAAGGTAATGTTTACTAGGACTCAAGTCATGGGAGAAATGAGGACTATCAGTCCTAAATTGCTGTCTTTGTAGATTTTTCATGCTTATATGGGGATGTGCACATGGGTGTGTGTAAAACATCTCTCCATGGTATGTTTATATCTTTATATAGCCATGCCTAGTGCCTCTACATACATGTCCCAGTTCAGAGAGGTGAACTGGTGAAATAGGTGACTGTGTTTATAGTGTTTATTGCAGCAAGACTCCAAGGCTTTTCTAGACCTGAGCTGCCAAAGGCATGTTCAGACAAAACATATGCAAGGCAAGGAATTAAGAATCCAAAGCAGGACTTTCTTCTTTCTTTCCTATAGAATCCAAAACCGTTCATGTCTGCAGTGAAAATAGACTAATCTCCTGATCTTAAATGTCAGTTCTTTAGATATCAGCAGAAATGCTATTACCTGGCTGATTCAATACACAAGTGTTAAAAATGCTTTGGCTGAAGTGCAGAAACAATTGCTAACGTGTTGATTTTGAGCTTTACTTGCAATTTGGCCACTTGACTCAGAGTTTGGTCTTTTGCCCTTAACCTACTGTCTGCAAGGACCTAATGTAGAGCAAGATTCTTGATCAGTTCACACATACAAAGGTGAGAAATAAAGGGGTTGTATCCATCTTGACCTACTCATTTTGTTTCATGACGGCCCTGATGTAATGATGATGAGAAAGTGCATTGTGTGTTACTTCTTAATTTCCATTTCTGAATGACTGATGGTTTGATCGTATTTAACAATATCTGTTTTAGTGTCTTTGACTGCATTTCCCTACATGTATTCTCTCATCTGCATACTTGATGATAAGGGGGACAGTTTGAACTGTGTTTTTAATAACGTGAAAACCATAACAAATTAAAAACTTTTTTGGGAACTCAACAGTTGTCTCAAGCTGAACAGAGGATGAACAAGTTGGATCAGTGCTACTGTGAAAGGACATGCACAATGAAAGGCACGACTTACAGAGAGTTTGAATCCTGGACAGATGGCTGTAAGAACTGCACTTGCATGGTATGGCTAAGGTTTGAGTGGAGAGTTGGGAACTCCAGTGTTTCCTCTGATTAGTTTTATTGAAGTAAATAATGAAACTTCCAGATGTATGCTAGGTAGTAACAACCAAGTGCTTTAATACTTGATCTAAATCTAAGGAATAATATTAATAAATATATTTCCCTATTACTTCAGCAGTGCTAGTATTTCCTGTATTTCATGTTACCATATGGAGATGCTATGCAATATACTTAGCTATCATGTTACTCTCATGCACTGAGTTGCAAGTGGTTTCTCTGGATAATTAATTCTCTGCTTTTTGTCACTACAAACACAGCCTTTTTCCTAGCAAATGATTTAATAGATCCCATGTGTCTGATTCCCTTTGGTTGCCTTTGGTTACATCTCAATAAGCAATAAAGAGTAAAATGTCAGGGTCATATATAAGCTCTGTTATATTACAAATGAAAAAGATTTGGTGGATGGAAGATTCCCAAAGGTATCGCAACTCCAGAAGTGATTGCAAGTATCCTTTCAGGTGCCAAACCATGGCATCTATGTTATTGTCCATTCTTGTAACTCATTCATTTCATTTGAACTCATTAAATGCCTAATCCAAAGGCCATTAGAAATCGGTGAAAAGGCTGTTGTTGTCTGTACTGCACCTTAGATTGATTTGCTTCTATCTATTATTTGCTAAATGGGTCGTGCTAAGCTTAGTATTTTTTTTTGATCTTTGTATTTCTGAAGGGATATTAATTTTGCTTTTCGTATTTTATGGTATCAATTCTGGCTGATAAATATTTAAAATTCTTTGATTTTAGTATTAAATGCATTACATATTTTTGTCTTAGATTTTTCTCACAGCTATTGTTACCTTTTTAGAAATATACTCTTACATAAAAATCAGAAGGCAGAGTATTATGCTGTGCAATTGTTATTTCACAGTAATCTGTCTGCCAATCAACAAAAAACCTGAATGTTTTGCCTTCAAATAAATTTGCCTCCAAAAAAAGTGCATCATTATCGTCTCAAAGAACACATGATTCATGTCTAAAAGATTGCATGTGTGACATTCTAAAGGTATAGTTTCTGTTCATTTAATTATTAAAAGATCTGTGTTAAAATGTTTTTTTCGGTGTTGTTAGAGAATTCATTGCATTTAAAAATAGATTTTTCAAGTTGAGAACATCTCTGCTATTGCTAAATATAACTACCAGTTAAGGATCTCTTATTCTTCTAGAACGGTACGGTGCAGTGTGAGGCTTTGATTTGCCCCCTTGCAGACTGTCCAGTTAATTCTGCCCTGGCCTATGTGGATGGCAAGTGCTGCAAGGAATGTCAATGTAAGTTTTACTGTTGTGCTTTCTTCTAATGAATACTTTGAAATCTTAAAGAATATGAAGCTTTCTGTAAATGTGTCAGTGAAAGAACTGGTCAGGGAATTAAATATTTGGGTTGAGGAATTGGGGAACTTGGACTTCTCTAAAGTGTTCTGGGAAATTGATAACTGGAAGATTTTAATTTTTCATGTGGGGATATTTTGTTGCATTTTAGTTGTATTTTTTAAGCATATTTTTATCAAAGTTTCAAAAGAAAAAAAGCTAATTAAAAAGCTTTCTGCATTTGTCTTCCATTGTCTATCTTTTATACCAACTGCTAGAAATTCAAGAAAAAATTGCCTGGTGTTTGTTTTGATCCGTGTTTAACATCTTTATCACAAAAAGAGTGTACTTCTAACCTTATATTGTAGTGCTAGAAATGGAGGTTCAGATTTACGATTCTTCTTCTGTAATCAAGGGAAAACTCATCTAGACCCAAGAGACCAGCAAAAACCAGATGCCTAGAAATGTTCTTTCACAAAAGGTCATAGAAGAATTATACAGGAAAATAAATAAAAGTTATTTAATATTGTCATTTAGGAGATATTATTACTTTTTTTTTCTTTTATAGCATTTTTTGTTTTGTTGTAAATAAGGCCAGAGAAGGGCAATTTTGGTTTAATCACTACTTAGATGGACTACATATAATAGATCAGGTTGATTACATGTATTCTATATGTGGTGGTTAGTCATTATAGACTGGGTTAGGATCCACTATTGAAACTGAGCATGAGATGCACACACTTCTTTATTCTGTAAATGTTGAGATTTTTCTGTGGGGTTTCATCACTCTTCTACTGCATATAAAATTGCTGACAGAGTATAGAGAAATACATAACTGGGTAAAATGACATGTTGTAAGATAAAATTCAGGAAAACGTTTTGTACTCCATTGATCTAGCTCCCACAGGAATTTATTAATTTTTAATTGTGTTAGAAGTTACACAAACCATTCCATTTCATGAAACCTTATTAACTTACTCAAGTAGATTAATTCTAATTAAGAGGAAATGAGAATTCAAATACCTTTTTTAAGCAGCTACACAGAATTTCCGTGCATATTAGATGACTCAGGGAACTAGTAATTCAGGGATGTGAGATGTGTGGCATTCAAGCCTCTATTTGACACTATTTGAATCTCTGATTGTGTTGGCAGAATTTGAAAACCTGATCCCCTGAAATATGTTTTTCTAATGTACTGCCTGTGAATTGAGTTGGAATGTTAATGGGGAAGAACTCACATCATATGATGTTTTCCAAAGTTGTTTTTATTAGGAGTCTTGACAAGAGGGAAGAAATGCAAATGCATATGGACACTGGCCTTGTCATACAGCATTGATACTTCTCCTTCAAATTACGATACAGTTCTGGTACTGCACACTGTGACGTTTACTTTGATATTTCCTGTTTGATATTCTTAATATTATCAAAAGTGTAGTATCTTTCAGTGTTGTGAATTTGATGCCAGTACATAATTCAATTGATAACTAACATGCACACATACTACTCTCTTGACAAACTACTAGAAAAATAATTAGAAAATATAGGTAAAAATTCATTTTGAAAAATTGTTCCTGATTTCATTGAGGTTATTTAAAGTGACTTTTAAAATAGATCAAACCATTTTTGAAGTGGCTAAATTCCTGGGACCAAAGGGTGGAGAATGAAAATTGGAGTCACATTGACAAGGTAGTTATATTCCACTGAAAGAGTGGAAGTTAAAGGTAATGGAGATGCAGGACTTTGACTTATTCTTCAGGCCAGCTTGGTGGAAATGCTGAGTTGTGTCTGAGTTTGTATGTATGTATCAGCTGTATTCTGTCCTCTTGGTCAGGGTCTGAGCTGATAGAGGTCAGTGTGCTTGGTGAACATGATTGTTGCTTAGGGTTGTTTCTGCCAAACTGTTGTGTAAGAAGAAGTGCCCAGGCAGTGGCAGCTGGGCCAGCCTTGTGGCCGTGTCTCACTCCACCAGAGCTAAGTACTTCCTTTCTCAATTATTCTGCTGGTGTTTGAACAAAGTCATTGAAAATCAAAAGAAAGAGGTCTGGCTTAATGACAGCTGGCAGGAAAGAGTTAAGAGTACAGCACTTCAGGCTTTTACAGTGATCAGCAAGCAGGCTTTCTGTGTTTTTAATTGTATTTATTTATTTATTAGCCCCTAAGTGATTAAGGATGAGGTCATTCTGCTTGGCTTTAGGCATGCAGAATTTGGGAATATAATCTGAAGTGACTTCATTTACACTAGTGATTAAAATAGCACAGACACAGTTCTGTGGCCCTGTGGCTCAGTGGCACTTGTGGCTCCAATCTACATGGCTAAACTCTTTTCCCCTTCCCCCCCAACAGATTATCTGCATCCAGATGGCTGACTAGGAATGGCCTCTGATCAGGGCTGTCTCCCCAGCCATGCCTGGCACTGCTTGAGAGTATCTTGGCTGGTACAGACCAAAACTGCGCTATAACATGTGCTAACACTCAGACTGCAGGGAAGGTTACAGACTGTAACCAGACATTTTCAAGCCTCCTGTAATTTTCTGTTTCATTTGCCAGTTGTGTATCACTTACTAGTTGTGGACATCACCAGTTCGGCTCTCTTGATAGCTGGTGGAAGAGATTGGCACTTCCAGAGGGCACTTGGTGCTGAGAGGGGCTGGAAGGGATGGGATGAGTTGCATTTCAGAAGTGGACATCTCCTTCCATGGCTTGTATAGGAAGCCCAGGTGATTATATTAGATACTGAAGTTTTAGACAGATAGAGTTGTGAGGTTGGTCTTTACAGCAGTTACTGTGATGCATATCAGGTGTGTCAGATAGGAATGTAAAGTCCTGGATTTTAAAGCCTGGTTCTGTTATTAAGCAGTTATGCTAAGAGACTTTACAATCCTGCCAAGTCTTGGGAATTGAACTTCAGCCCAGCACTTAACCTGTTGGACAGTACAGCTTTCTTGTATCTTGTTTGATGATGTTTTCAACACTTTGGAAATTTCAGCACAACTGACTCTTCATGTTTTTCTTAAATGCTTGGTTCAGGGAAGAACACTTAGTAAGGAATGGTTTAGATTTTTTATTTTTTAACCAATATTGCTTAGACTTTGGTTCTTCTTGTGAGCCAAAAGGGAAAAAAACCACAAAACAAACAACAAACCAAACCCTGACCTTTCTCTCCTAGCTTTCATTTAAGGACATTCAGACAATTTGTACTGTTTTGTCTTGTGTGAAGGTCAATGCTGGTAGCATAAGGAATGGCAATGCATGCAAATTATCACTGTGTTTTCTATTAGCTGTAGTGGGCTAAAAGAAGCACAGCAATCTTCCAAGGCAGATAAATGGGCCAGTGTGTTGGATATATGTTTCAGCTGAAGACAAGCCATTCCATGCAAAATTCACTCCAGCCACCAAAGCATGTATCTTAGTTCAGTGGGACCTTCCTGTGGAGAATTGTTTGTAGTCAGAAGGCAGAGACTACTTTCTTTCCTATACTCGATGCAATTGTAAACCTTTCTGAGAAGGTGTGTGCAAAAGATTGTTAAATTCTTTTCTCCTCTGCAGAGACAAATGCATTGTATGGTGATAGGCACTGATATGAATTGTGGAGAGATTAAGCTCTACTACTGACCCTATAAATATTGCTTTAGACCACACACTTGGTTTAAGAAGTACAAGGACAGGTTCATTTATTTTAAGTAAATTGTGGAAGGACTGCCAATGTCTTAGTAGCTGAGACAATTGGTGCTTGGTCAGCAAATCTTATTATAGTAATGTTTTTACTAGTTGATGTAGTAACACTGAGGCATCACTTCCAATAGCTATGTGCATTGTTTTTTTAAATGGAGGTAGTGTATTATTAAAAACTAGTTGATTTTCATTTTTGTAAGGCCAGAAGTGATATTTGTACAAGTATCTGGTGCAGTAATCCCCATCACCGAGGGCTGACCTCCAGGAAGAAATTACTGTTTTCTCATCACTCTCTTCCTCCCATAGACCTAATCCTAAACTATTTAAATCTATCCCGACAGATTCCAGTCGAGGTTAAACTCTGAGTGATTATGCTTAAATCTGAAAGCTGTGATTTTTCCATACACCTGTTTTTTTTCTGAAATAGGACATTTGATGGGTTTCTACTGCATTGTAGCCAAATTCACACTCTAACACAAGTATTTTAAGCAACTGTGTGAAGCACAGGCTTGTACTGGATCAGCTCACAGTTCTGTTGCTAGCAGCCATGGAGACTGTGTGTAAAAGGGTTATTTAACTTGGGAAGAATTTTTGAAAAAATAATTAAAGCATAAATATGGACATTGTAGCTCTTACGTGTGGGTTTCCGATGCAGCGACCTGTTGTGCTAACTTAGAGAAACTTTTAATTTCATGATTAAAAGTAAAGGGATTTCCCCTTTTGCTCTTCATGACAGGCTGTTTTTCCTGCAAAGCTAGACACTCTTCTGCAAGCTGCAGCACTTGTAGCCTACTGACACAGAGAGAAGGAGCTGTGAAAACCCATCTGCTTCTGCTGATAGCCAATTGCTGCACAAAGGAGGAGTGCAAAATTTTTATCTAGAAACTTAAGGAATATTGATTACGCTTACCCTGAAAATCATAATTTATCTGGGTGAATTGAAGCATTGTGGACTTGAGCCTATGCTGCTGTTGTGGTTTAACCCCAGCCAGTAACCAAGCAGCTTGCAGGCACTCGCTCACTCCCCCGTCATTAAGGTCAGAAAGAATCAGAAGGGTAAAAGCCGGAAAACTCATGGGTTGAAAGACATTAATAAGGAAAGCAAAAGCTTCACACACAAGCAAAGCAAAACCAGGAATAAATTCACTGCTTACCATGGGCAGGTGGGTCTTCAGCCATCCCCAGGAGAGCAGGGCCCCATCACACCTAATGGTTACTTGGGAAGACAAATGCTGTCACTCCAAACATCCCCCCCTTCCTCCTTCTTCCCACAACTTTATATACTAAGCATGATGGCATATGGTATGAAATATCCCTTTGGTCATTTTGGGTCACCTCACCTGCAACCTCCCATGCACCCCCAATTTCATAGAATCATAGGATCAGCCAGGTTGGAAAGGACCTCTGAGATCATCAAGTCCAACCCTTGATCCACTACCACCATGGTTTCCTTGCCAGCTTGGCAGATATGAGAAGCAGAAAAGGCTTTGGCTCTGTGTAAGCCCTGCTCAGCAATAACAAAAGCATCTCTATATTATCAACCCCGTGTTCAGCACAAATCCAAACTATACTGGTCATTGAGAAGAACATTAACTCTACCCCAGCCAAAGCTAGCACAGTTTCTCACCAAGTTTCACTTTCTCACAAAATTGCCACTTTTTTGGGCTTGCACCCTCTTGCCTTCGATGACGTCCATCAGTAGCAGAGTGGGATACCAACCTCTGCCTTGCTTCTCCAGCTCTTGGTGAACTTCTCCTGCATTCAGTGTGGCACAAAGAAGAGGCTGCGGATCATAGAAATGATGGAATGGCAGGATTAGTGAGCACTGACTCAACAGGTCAACTTATCCTTGCAGTAAATCAGAGGAAGGGAAACTAAAGAGCAGCTCCAGCATGCTGAGTGGGACATGGCGCAAGTCCGAGGGGTATGGGCAGCCAGCAGGCTCAGGGTGACAAAGCAGGCATTAGTACTGGAGGAAGAAGAGACTGTTTTTAGCAGTGAAGCAATGATTAGTATTTTATCATAGCTTTTATAAAAAATGCACACTTTAGAATATAAAGGAGAAGCAACATTCTAGCTAGGGCAAAAAATTAGTTGATTATAAATGTTTATATGTGGCTTTTTAAAGAACACAAGTGTAAATGGCACAAGTGCATAAATTCCATTATATTGAGGGGGTTTTTTTAATATCTAAAATCAGATAAATTAGTGTACTTCAGAATAGTACTAAAAAATATCTGGAACCTAGCCAGCACTGGATTGTTCCCTAGAGCTGTGTTATTTATTATAACCTCCTGTAGTCAGCATGCAGAACTTCTGACAGTTATTTAGTATTTACCAGAATAGTGTCTGTTCAGACTCTACTTTCTGGATTTTCCGTGCTGAAATTATTCACATCAATGAGATTTCTCAGGCTTTTGCATCGCATATAATGATAGTATCATGTTGGAATGACAGATAAAAAGCATTATATACCCACTTGTACTACTGAGATGAATTACATTGTACTCTACTGACCGTTTAAACCATTTTATTACTTCAGCAATTCTTGTGACTTCAAAAGAAAGTCAATATTTATATTCATTTAGAAATAGGACACAAATAATTTTTTCTAGTGAAATATTTTTTAAAGGGAAAAAACATGTCCTTGAACTCATGTAGGTCAACAAAATCAGTGGAGCTATTTTAGATTTACAAAGCTATAGTAGAAAAGCATAATTGATTTATGTGACATTTGTGAATTCAGCATAGCTCCTACAATCTCAGAGGATTGAGTTTGGGAGGGACCTTTGGAGGTCTCTAGGTCCAACCCTCCTGCTCAAGCATGGCAACCTGGAGCAGGCTGCCTAGGACTGTGGCCAGATGGCTTTTGAATATCTACACAGATGGAGACTCTACAACCTCCCTGGGCAACCTGTGCCAGTGCTCGGTCACCCTCACAATAAAAAAGTATCTTCTTGTGTCCAAATGGATTTTAGTGTGTTTTAATTTGGGCCCATTGCCTCTTGTAATTTCACTGGGCACCACTGAGAACAGCCTGCACTTCATTTCCTTCCATCAGGAGTTTGCATACATTGGGAAAGTCTCAGAGCCTTCGCTTCTCTGGGATGTTTAACATCTCAGGAAGCTCAGATACTCGAAGAATGTTTTGGGGTTGCTGGACTGAAAGCCAGCTGAAGCCACTGGAAGGACTCTCCTTGGCTTTTGTAGTCAGGGCCAGTCTCACCCTTGACCCAAGGTGCTCAGTCTCTCATATATTTTTCATTGTAAAGCTATAGAAATTTTCACACTACTCTTACACCAAAGCAATATTGGGTTCATATCTGTTACATAGCCAATGACAGAATTGTCAGTGGATTTTTGCTGCCAAGCTTGTAGTCTCGAGTGACCTTTGTTCTTTGAAAGCTGGGCAGTATTCCTCATCAGGAGGGAAACAGTGAGTCTTTTCACTTGCAATTCCTTCAGAATTCCCCTCTGAGCAGGCAATTCATACTGTGTATGTCTGTTGTTTTGTGTAAATTAAAATACAGCTTCTGGTGCAGTCTCTTCATGCATCAAAGTGCTGCTCCCTCGTAGGTGAGTGGCTTTTTAGTTATTCTGGACTCAATGTATTATGGAACTCTACTAGAAGGCTCTAGATCTGGAGGCAATCGGCACATGAGGAGAATTCCAGTTAATGGTAAAGTCATCTAGTTTTAGTCTTCCTGAGGAATGAATACTAAAATAGAGTACGTTTAAGATAATCCTTATTCATTAAAATATATTACACTGAATATGTAGTAATCTGCACTAAAGAAGAAATTGGAAAAATAATATTGGTAATTGTTTTGGTAGAGAACTAAAAATATTTTTTTACTTGAGAATTTTGCTGTAGGCCAAATTTTTCTTTGCTCTCCTTATAAACTATTTTGTCAAGATTGTCTGGGAAAAGAGATAATCCTTTCCATTCCTTTTTCAATGTGTTCTTACCAGGGAGTTAATAAAATATAAAATACCTGCAGCACATTATTATTTTAGTTTATTTCCAGTGCAAATAAAACATTAATATATGCTAGATATGAATATATGGGCTGTCAGACAACTGGGAGTGGACAGATTGGCAGTGTTCCAGTTTCTAGTAAGTTACTACCCTGACTTTAGTAATACTGGTTTCATCAGAATTTACTTAGTCAGGTAGCTATGAAATAATAATGAAAGAAATTCTAGTTCTATTTATCATTATAAAAATCACCTAGTATATGTGAGTATTCACATTGCTATGTGTTGATTTCAATATGTTTGTTCTCACCAACAATATACTCATGTCACTGTACCTGAATCATTGGAGTGTGGGGTTGGTTTTTGTTTGTTTTGGTTTTTTGAGGAGTTAGGGGTTTTTTGTTTGTTTGTTTGGGGATTTTTTGTCCCATAACCAGGAGCACATCACCAAATCAGCAGCTTGTAGCTGATGTTCTAGTTTTTTTGCCTGGAGCTTTTGTTCTGTAAATCTTGGAAATATCTGTAGTATCAGTAGCAGTTATCTTCCATGTGCATGAGTTCTGAAAAGAAATTTACCTTCACTGAAAACCGCAAAAACTGCAAGTTTTGGACAAGGTCACAAAGAAGTAACAAGTTGGAAGCAGAGAGTACTAATAGAGCTGGATAGAGTAATATTTCAAAACCAAACCAACCGAACTGCCTCTGCAGTTTTGCAAAAAGCGGTTTGCACTCAACATGCTCTTATTCAAGATTATTAACAGGATTGCCAGATTGACAAGGATTGTGTGAGTGAAACTCTGGCCTGAGGCAGACAGTGGTAAGAGATATGGGAGTGTAAAAGAAGGCACATATACAGTTTCCTGACAGCACCTATGTCATGTGAAATGAAAAAATAGGAAGGCTGTGAAGGCTGAAACTCAGTAAATAAACAACTGGAAGAAAATCCACCATGAAACTGTCAATAATGTGATCTTATGTCCCAAGGAAGGGATGGTAAAATATGAGTGAAGTTGATTCAGTGAGATTAATATAAAATGATGTATACTGTTATCCTTTATTTGTCTTTTTGTGAAGAAGTGATTTAAACCAGTCTTTTGGACTGCAAAAGTTTACTGCTTGGTTTACTTTTCTTAGCCATTACTTGGAGATATCTACTGTGTGATGTGTAGACCTCCAGGCTGTTATTGATCACAGTTTCTACATCTGTAGACTATACTATATACTATATACATATATATATATATATACTATATCCTAAAATATACTTGGCTTTAAATAATGGCCACTTTGTCCCATGTGAGACACAACTTTAAAATTGAAATTTTGGTGTAACAGACCTTCATCCTGCTTTCCTCATCTGTTGCCTTCAAAAACATCATTGCAATCCTCTTTATTTGAAAAGTTTCTGCTATTTGCTTTTGTCACTGTACCAAGCACAGGACTCTGTATGTGGTGTATTTGTATCACTGTTCTGCCTCTTTGCCAATACAGAGAACATTTTTACTGATTTTTGCCTTTTGGTGGGTTTTTATTTGGTACCAGTTTCCACTAAGAAAGCTCTGTCCAATTGTTTGGGAGGGTTGTTGACCATCCTAAGCCTTTCTGTACGGGGTAGCTGACTAGTATTTTTTCTCTTCCTACTTGTTGAAATTATTTCTATAATTTTCTGATTGTAAATTAAATTCTGTTTCTCCCCTTCTTGCTTTAGATTATTTTCAAGTATAATTTTGACTGCTTTCCCAGATTTCATTTTATTTTTAAATGACATTTGGTTAAAATTCCTTACCATTATCTGATATCTAAATTTTTTTCCTAGTCCATGAATAAAATTTGAACATATTATTGGGTTTGCTTTTTTGCGTTGTCATAAGCTATTATGCTGAAGAACAATTTTTTTAGCTTGCTAATTTCTGATGACCAGTGTATACTTATATATATTAGTGTTAGAATGGTATTACAGTGACATCATTGTTTGATGTAATAAATTAGGACAGAAAACACCTGGTTTCAATTATAAGACTTTTTTTCCCCCCATCCTGAAAGCAAAGCAAGAAAATATGCTTGAATCATCAGGAAATCATTATTACTTTGACAAAGACATGTAAATTGAGGTATTATTTCCTTAACATGTCTCTTTAGGTTATATTCATATTCACTGAAGTGGAATATTTCTCTCTAGGCATTTTACAGGCTTGTAAAGAGGGAGTTGGGTTTTTTTTTGATTTTCTTATCATGGTTTATCTAGAAACCTTGTAGATCCTCAAGGCATCTAAATGAGAAATCAAATCTGAGTATAGCATAGAAGAGATAAAATCTTGCAAATGGTTGTTGTGAAGTTTCTCAGACAGGCTTCTTAATAGTAGTTGCATATGACTTCAGAATGCTTAAATCTTGTCCGTGGTGTTCTGTGACTCTGTATGTATAAAATTGGTACTACAGTGTAAGCACCTAACCAGAAATTTTTTTTATACTGATTTTGAACTATTCAATGGGTGAGTTGCTGTGAAAAAACTGTAGAATAAATCAAATTTAAAAAACATAAAATTAAAATAGACAGTAAATAAAGGTGTCACATCCATGGGGAATCCCTGGGTCCAGTGCTGGTCCCCTTTTTTTTAAGCACCACCTCCTCAGACCATGGGAACAGGCAATTCCAAAATTATGGGACTCAAGCAGATGAAGCATAAGGTTGGCTTTTTTTTTTTTGGAGCTGAGACAAAAAAAAAAGGTGTATGCCCAGTGGAAGCAAGGCTGGGTGACATAGGAGAAATAAAGAGATGCTCTTCACCCCTGTAGGGAGAAAATCTGTGCAGCCAAAGCTCAATTGTAGTTCAAGCTGGCCAGAAATGTGGGGGACAATAAAAAGAGTTTTTTAAAACATGTTAATAGCAAAATGCAGTGCAGAAGTAACATTGTCCTGTTACATGATTAGAGGATGGTCACCTCACAAACAGGGACAGAGACAAGGCAGAGGTGTTTAATGCTTTCTTTGCATCTCTCCTCAACACTAATGATGGGATAAGAGGGTGCCAGGGCCCTGGACTAGAGGACCATGACTGTGGGAACGATAAACTCCCAGCTGACCCTGCAGAACCTGCTGCTCCAGCAGAATCCCTGTAAGTCAGTGGCACCTGATGGGATTCGTCTGGGAATCCTCAAATTGCTGGCTAATGCCACTGCAAAGCCTCTCTTGATAATTTTGAAGAGGAACTCAGGGAGGTCCCAGCAGACTGGAAATTGGCTAACATTGTCCCAGTTTTGAGGAAGGGTAATAAGGAGGACCTCAGAAACTACAGGTCTGTCAGTCTCACTTCAGTGTCAGGTAAAGTTATGGAGAAGATTATTCTGGGGACTATTGAAAAACACCTGAAAGACAACACAGTCATTGGTCACAGCCAGCACGGCTTCATGAGAGGAAAGTCCTGCTTCTCCCACCTGATTTCCTTTTATGACAAGGTAACCCACCTAGCTGATCCAATGGAAGCCAATTGGTGACATCTTTTTTTCATTGTACTTTCTGATTCTCGGTTTCCATATGAAGGTAGTGGAAAAATATATGGTTTCCTCACAATGGAAAAGGAAAAAAGTGAATTTGTTAATGTATCAGTAAGATGGAAGTATTGCAGGTTTCCTAGACACTGGCATAAACTACAGCCCCATATAGACAAACACACCTGGTTGCACAGGGTGTGCGTTGGCCAAGTTCATCTAACGTGTGGAAAGGTCCTCCTGAAGACAATAGATATGTTAACAGATATGATTTTTTAAAAAATTATCAGTAACTCTAAGGATTTCTTGTTGCCAACCAAAAAGGAATAGTCACATTAACAGTTGCTATGAACTCCAGCTTGATGTTTTCCCATGACTGGGTTGGAGCATCAACAGATGCACTTGGGAGAAATTAGCTCTGACAAAGCAGAATCTTTGAACACTTGCACCAACTACTTTTAAATTTTTAATTATTTCAAATGCTGAACTGACTGTAGACATGAAGTATTGCATTGTTTGAAAATGTGCAATGGATAATAGTAACTTATAGCAGCCTTGAGAAACAGGGGCATGATATTAGATGTAATAGGTTTCTATTTAAAGTTGTCTTTTGAAAATTTCCAAAACTGTTGATAATACCTGATTTTTTAAAGTTAGTTTTTGATTAAATATTATTTGATAATGAATGTTAAGAGAGAGCCAATTTGCATGACTGACTTTAATCAAGATTTCAAAAAATGTTTCTACATTGCTCTCTGTGTTAGAAACTAATGCTAAGGACTTAGCTTAAGAATATTAAATGCGGTTTCTGGGGTGCTTTTGATTATGCCAACTCATTCTATCATTGTGGCTGAAGTGAGGGAGGAAGATGATGGGTATCAGAAGAGGGATGGAAAGATGGGCAGATTCCTTACGCGGAAACAAAACTGGATGAAAGAAATGTTGGGAGCATGAAACCCTGTCAGGTCCTCTACAGAGCTAGATACACGTGCTTTGAAAGAATTGAGATCTAATAACAGCAATACATGTGGTTCTCCACTCCTGGGAATGTCTAAACACATTAGACTGGCTTGCACAAAGAAGGCCTAGGTGGGTATTGCTGCATCAACCAAGTTAACGAGGGGCTGCCATTTGTAGGAGTAGTGAAAGCACAGTGAAATGGATGCCAGGTCACAGGAAGTTGTGCCTTCACCAGGGAGAGGCGTGCAGCAAAGTCACAGTGCAGAATTTCTAGCTAAAATATCTGTGGAGATTGTTCTGGGCCAAGGAGAGTTTGATGGAGAGTGGAAGTATATGTAGGGTTGCTGACAGTCACTCATATGTGGGTGTAGTCTGTGGGTACATGACAAACTGTTGGTCAAAACCCCCCCTGACTGTTGGAAGTAGCTGTAAATTTTTGGAGCAGAAGCTGTTTGGAACCTCTGTGACTTGGGAGGATGGAAACATTGCTTCCAAATTATTTGCACCCTAATAAATGGCAATTTTACTATATCGTGGGGAAAAGTGTAGTTTTGTGGTTTGCATAGGTTGTTGCTTAATACTGTCAAATGAAACTCAAAATTTCTGAAGATGCTGCCATTCAGAGGCACTTGCTTTTTATTGAACATGCTCATATGATCTGTGTCCACAAAGCTGCAGAAAGCCACCATCTGAGTAGTTACGTGCAAAAATATGTCTTTTAAAATTATGCATAATTGGTGCACTCTCTTTTCTTTGTGGCAAATCTCAATGAATAAAATGCATTATTTCCCCTCTACCACCCTGTTTGAAGTCTTTGTGGAGCACAGTAACAGTAGCCCCCATAAGTGCAGCTGCAGGAGTAGGTGTGTCTTCCCACGTCGTGCCCATATGACACGACAATGGAGAACACAACCTTCTACTTATGTAATAAATTAATGCTGATTAGTGATAACTATTTAGCTCTCATGGATTTCGAAATAGAGACTTAAAAGTGTGCAAGTCCTTAGTAGTTTTTCGTTAATTTCAGAAATTCTTGACACTCAATCCTAATCAATTAATTGGATTTCATCTTGCATATGGATCCTTGTGACTTGAGGCTTTCTGATGAGCATAATGCTGAGTTTAAGCATGTTTTGAAATATAAGATGTTCTAGGGAGGTGTCCAGTTTTCTACACTGTGCCTTTGTTCTTTTAAAAAAGTTTTTGGAAAAGAACCTTTTGCAACTAGCCCAGCAGTTCATCTGAGAGAAGGTGGAACCAAAGCAGAAATTTCCCTGTCATTAGGAACTGTTAGCATTTGATACAATAGCACTGTTGCTAAATACAGCTATGTCACTGCTATTGTGGATAGCTGGCATGGGGAGTCCATCAGATAATGTCTGATCCCACCTTTATGGGGATTAAGCAGGCATGTAATTTTGCATTGGAGTTGTCTTGATCTGGCAGTCTGCTGTGCTATTTATAAACCTTTAGCATAACTGTAATACAGTGGGCATATAGTTAATATTAACCTTAATTGCTTTTCTTTTCTTGGTACCCTCTAAGGCTTTTGTCTTGGCATTTGATTTTGTTGTTTGACATTTTGCTGTGAAAGTTATTTGAGTATCAGATGGCCAACATAGTTAATTTCTCATAAAATGAATTGGCACCTTGATCACATTAGTCATGCCCAAGTTTTCAAAATCCTACGTTTAGAGTCCAAAATACTCCAGTTCTGTTTAACAAGCAGAATTTGTTCTGTTGCTCTAAAGCCAAAGTTTTGCAGGGCTGTCAGTAGATCTGTTTTGGCTGCTCTATTTAACCAAGCTAAAGTTGCAGTGTGAGTAGCAGTAATGCCATTTTTAAGAGAAGCTGAGATCAAACACATTGTATAGATTGGATCTTTGCTGACCAGGAGACAGCTCCGTTTGTGCAATGTGATGTCCATTGGCTTTGATTGGCTGTGGGCTCTTTCCCAGACTCCCTTGTCTGGCAGCCTAGTTTATAAGTTTTACTTCATCTGTGAGGTCAATTTGCCTCAGCTGAACTGCTATCCACAGAGATTTTAGTCACATTTTCATGTACTTTTCCAGTGTTCAAATTGCTTTTTTAGTCTTTAGGGGTGCCTCAAGGAGCCCTCATTCCAGGGCTCAGATGAATTTTATAGAAGACTATTCAATAAGAACATGTAGGATAGATGAATTATGTCATTTCCTTGTAGTAGTTGATAAAAATACAGGAAACATGAGAGGTAGGGGAAAGAATTTATTATTTTAGATTGACTCCTTGCTGATGTGACTAAATAGCGAGTTAGTGTTGTTAGAGGTGGCTCACACTGTAGATGCTCTTAAGTGATTGTAAAAGCAATGTAGAACAATGACTTTGTGTTTTAAATGTAATAGAGACATTTAGGTTTCCCAATGAATAAGAAATAACACACAAATAACAATTGATTCCTTATCATAGTAAAATTTCAAATCAAATTTTCTTTTTTCAGCTGGGGAAGGAGAAGCAGATATATACAGCTTTTCAGCAGTGATTGACTGGAAAAATGTAGCAATATATTTTTCAACTTGAAGTTTTTGAATTGTTGAGGGACATGGCATGAAATGAGTCGAGTCTTCAGCCTCACTGACTGCAGTAACAGAGAAGCTTGTGCTCTCCAGAAATTGAGCAAAGATGAAATAATGCCCAAATCCCTGCAAAGATAAATGAGAAAGGGCTGAGAGCAATGCCTAGTTATGATATGGCAGTCAAGACAGAGAAATTCAGGAAAGGTGACGATTATCTCTGTGTGTACTTCTAAAGATAAAACCGCACTGTGGTTTTGCACTATGTAAGCTTGCAAAGTAGGATTAATGGGACTTACACAATGCCTAAGCCTTGATCTCTGAACAGTAGAAAACTTAATCAAGGAGATTCCAAGGAGGAAGTTGGAAAATTAAGTGAATGAGACAGGTTTGGGGGGCTTTTTGTGTGTGCTAATTTTGGGTGAGTTTCCCCCCTGCCAACAAACCAACATAAATGAACAAAGAATGCAGCAACATAGGCTTAGTTACCAGATTTAAATTGAACAATCATAATTACTGACAAATTTCACAAAACTTCAGGTCTCATCTGCCACTCATCAGGCAGTTGGGAATACAAGAAATTAAAGTTTGAGGAGTTCACCAATGTGCTAAACTTTCTGTTTTCTCTTGGTGATAAGTCTGAGTCTGAATCAGCTTAGATACCACAGGGAAGTGTACTAGCATTCCTCACGGGAAGGCATTCACAGTCTGGACAATGAAGATGATAAATACAGAAATGAGAAAATGTACTATATGACATCCTGAGAACTCAGCGAACATAAGGCAGGAGTTTGCTGGATAGTGAATTTTGCGTGGACATTTTAGAAAATACAAAAAAGAAAGTGTCATTTGGAGGCCAGTGGGAAGAAAAAAGGAATTGTGGAAGAGAAGTTTCAGTTTGATAAACTGTTGATAATTCATTGAGCAAACACAACAGCCAGTGGGCTCCTGAAAATTCCTTTTGCTGGATGAATATGGAAAAGATGCTATGTCATGACAGTGTGTTAAATAATACTACAGGGAATAGTTGTATTATCACTACATCTGTGTAAATATAAGCAGACCTTGCTAATAATTTTTCAGACCCTGTACACATGCTTACCAGTGCAATATTTGATCACTTTCTGTATACAAGTAGATCAAGGGTAGATAAACTTCTGAGCAGGTGTTGTAGGCTTCCTGTTTCATCTTCTTAGAAGCCTGTGCTTTTAATAATATACATTATTTTAGGTACTGGGGTAATGTGGAAATTTGATGGCAAGAGGAAATGGTTGATGTAATACAACTGTAGATGAAGTCCTACATAGGCAAGAACTATGAAGATCTGGAACAACTCATCATCAGTTAATGTCTTGACTGTGACTCAGTCTGTCGAATGAGAGGACTTAAGAAGATGAAAGATGATATGCTTCCCCAGAGAGATACTAATCACAAACTAATCAAAATATCCTGGGAAGTATCTAGCCAAGCAGAAATTAAATCTTTGCTGGACTTTTCCAATTACACAATGCTAGTCCAGATGTTCATGTTGCTGAAACATCTTTATTTTTGAAGGAAAATAAAGACAGGAAACACCAGAATCATGGGATATTTACTGACTGTGACAGTTGCTGTAAGGAGACAGGAGGAACATTCTGTCCCACACTGCCCGGCTGTGGGATCCAATGTCTTAGAATGAAAGTGGGGCAGAAAAAATGTTAGTAGCTTTGTCATTCTAGAAATCTTATCAAGTGTGCTCCATACTTACCTAACTAGACAATCTTAGTTTTTAGAAGCCTTCAGTTAACTTAACGGAAATCTGCCTTTTGCTGTTTGTCAGGATGCCTCCTGGGTGGGCAGTGGAAGAGGATGGGCTGGCAAGAGAGTAGGAAAGAGACAAAGGCTTTAATGGCAGTATTGAGAGAAGAAAAGAAAGTGTGCACTGACAAACTTATACCATCCCTAAACCCACTGGTATCTGTTATGGTAGATAAATACAGAGCCAGGAATACTGTTGTACATGAAATGCCTGTGTGTTTTTGGCTACATGATCATGGGTGAGAAGAGAAAAAACAAGTGACAGTGCTCTAAATTAGAGCTTCAGAGCATACCGTAGTTCTTGCTGCTTTTTCATGGAAGGAACTGCCTGAATATGGTGGAATCCTTCATGTTTTAGAGAACACTAATAGAAAAAAATAATCCAGGTAGTCTTTATTTTGATAATTTTAAGAATAAATATCCCTTTTGAATGTAGTTAGTGGGAGCACTCATACTATATATATATATATATATATATACTAAGAAGACATGCTTGAGTTTGTGCTTAAGAGTTTTCAATTTATTTTCAATTAATTTTTTTCAATCGGGCATTTATTATTTTTTGAGTTTTCTCTCTTTTCTTAAACATAGTTTGATCACTGTATAGACGGGTCCCTGATACCCGGAAGCTTTGAAATCTTACTGACAAAGTCACAGCAAATTGCTTGGAATGTTTATTTAGGGGAGTTCAATGGATGAGATGTAATTTTCTTAGCTGCCCAGTGGAAACAAGGTCAAGTGACATGGGAAGAATTCAGAGATGCTGAATTCTTGCTTGCTGCTGTATGGAAGAAATTCATGTGACCAAAGCTCAACTGGAGTTGAAGCTGTTCAGAACTGTGGGAGACAATACAAAGAGTATTTTTTCTAATATATTAATGACAATAGGCAGTACAGAAATAACATTGACCCGTTCTAGGATGAGGATGGTCATCTCACAAACAGGGACAGAAGCGAGGTGTGCCTGTCTTCAACATGGGTGATGGACTAAGGGGGTCTAAGTGCCCTGAACTGGAGGACCTTGACTGTGAGAATGATAAACTTCCAGTCGACCCAGAAATTGCATGGAATCTGCTGCTTCAGCTGGATCCCTATAAATCTATGGGTCCTGATGGAATTCTTCATACAATCCTCAAAGACCTGGCTGATGTCATTGCAAAACCTCTCTTGATTTTGGAGAGGTCTTGGGAATCCAGAGAGGTCCCAGGTGATTGGAAGTTTACTAATATTGCCTTTATTTGAAAGAAGGGCAAAGAAGAGGACCCCAGAAATTACAGGTCTGTCAGTCTCACTTCAGTGTCAGGTAAAGATATGGAGAAGATTATTCTGGGAAGTATTGAAAAACACCTGAAAGACAACACAGTCCCTGGTCACAGCCAGCACGGCTTCATGAGAGGAAAGTCCTGCTTCTCCTACCTGCTTTCCTTTTATGACAAGAAAAGTCATAAAGTTGATCCAAAGGAAGCCAGTTGGTGTCATCTTTTTGGATGTCAATAAGGCTTTCGATACTGCCTCTCACAGGATCCTTCTGGACAAAGTGTCCAGCACACAGCTGGATAAACACATCAGGTGGTGGGTGAGCAATTGGTTCACGGGTCGAACACAGAGGGTAACAGTGAATGGGGTAACATAAGGTATGTTGACCTGTCACTAGTGAGGTTCTGCAGGGCTCCATCTTAGGCCCTATGCTCTTCCACATCTTGAATGTATGACTTGGATGATGGACTGGAAGGGATACTAAGTAAGTTTTATATAAAACTGGGAGGACCCATTGAGTCCCTCAAAGGCAGGGACACCCTGCAGAGAGACCTCAAAAGATTAGAGGACTGGGCAATCACCAACCATATGAAGTTCAACAAGGGGAAGTGATGGATGCTGCACCTGGGATGGGGTAACCCTGGATGTTCATACAGAATGGGGAATGAGATGCTGGAAAGCAGTGCCACAGAAAGGGACGTGGGGGTTCTGGTCGACGGCAAGTTGAATATGAGTCAGCAGTGCCCTGGCAGCCAGGAGGGCCAACCATGTCCTGGGGGTCATCAGATACAGCATTGTCAGCCATTCAAGGGAGGGCACTGTCCCGCTCTGCTCTGCACTGGTGTGGCCTCACCTTGAATATTGTATGCAGTTTCAGGCACCATGGTGTAAGAAAGATATTAAACCATTAGAGAGCATCCAAAGGAGGGCAATGAAGATGGTGAAGGGCCTTGAGGGGAAACTGTATGAGGAGCAGTTATTTGGCAGTTTGGCCTGGAGGAGACTGAGGGGAGACCTCAATGCAGTTATAACTTCCTTGTGAGGGGAAGAGGAGGGACAGGCACTGATCTCTTCTCTGTGGTACCAGTGACAGGACCTGAGGGAATGGCCTGAAGTTATGTCAGGGGAGATTCAGGTTAAATATTAGAAAAAAGTTTTTCACCCCATGGGTGGTTGGATACTGGAACAGGCTCCCCAGGGTAGTGGTCACAGCATCAAGCCTGACAGTTCAGGAAACATTTGGATGATCCTCTCAGGCACATAGTGTGACTCTTGGGGTTGGTCCTGAGCAGGGATAAGGGTTGGATTTAATGATCGTTGTGGGTCCCTTTCAACTCAACATGTTCTGTTATTCTGTCATGGCCAAGTGGTTGTGGAGGTGGGAATATGAGCACTGCTTGAAATTTCTGGGGCTCACATAGGCAAATGTCTTAAAACATGCATGCCACTGCCATGATCTAAACCTTGAGAAACAATCTTCGAGTATATGAAGGTACATGGGAAAGGGCCAAGGGCCATCTGGGCAAAACCATCTCTCACAAACACAGACTTTCTAAGTTTTCCTTGTTTCCAAGGCTTTATGGAGGAGAACTGATTTTCTCTAGAAAGCATTTGTGATACTGCATCACTGCATTACAATGGTTTCATATGCTAAGACTTCCAAATGCTGTTGGTGAAATCAAAAAACCCAACTTTTTGATTTCACACTGGGCTGGATGTGTTCCCTTGATGGCTATTCTGTGTATGTTATTTTCTGTGTTTCTTTGAAGAATCAGAGTCGTTTTGTCATTAATAAGAAGACTGAACTTTGATGCAGTTTGGGTAATTTTTTATTTTTTTTTTTATAGATACCTGTGTAGTCTTACTCATATGTTGAGAATATTTTGGCTTTAGGAGTGTGTATTTTCTTCCAAGATAGAATGACAGTGATTTTGATGTATTTTGCCTTCCTGTGAAGAGGTATAGTCTGCCTGTTGGGAACATGAGGATGTGTTAAGTTAACAGTTCATTGCCATTGTGTGATCCTCGGGTATTGCTGCACTTCATTTTTTCCTGTCACATGTAGTTGTTCTTAGAAGCTTGAAATGTATGGGGCAAGGGAGAGGGTTTAATATATGAATATTTCAGTTTAGTGTCATGGGCTTTAATACATAGAAAGTGATATATATGACTGGATGATTGTCTTGCCCTGTCTGGATTCAAGATCTCTTAGTCCCGGGTAAATATTTGTATTGAATTTTTCATATACTTTCTTCTAGAAGAGCTTGTTTTCTGGGAAGAGACACTGTATTGAGGGGTTTTGACTCTGTGACTTTTCTTTGTGGATGTTGTGCAGACTTCCTCCTTGTGTTAGCCCTAGGACTCTCCTCTAGAGTCTCCCCTTCGTCTCTTTTCTATATTTTCTTTATTAAGTCTGACTGTAAACTCTGCTGTTCATGGGATTTAAAGTGTTGTAACGTGCTGTGATATTAATGCTCGAAAGTGCTGTGCAGGCTTATATCACACAAGATACTTCATATTTTATAAGGTATAACTTAAATTTTGGAATTTAAAAATACATTTTTGTTGCTGTACCTATCACTTCTTTTTTCAACATCAGTTACAAAACTATTTTTTACATGCTGACACAGTAATAAGAAGGAGCTGCAAGTTAAAAAAAAGTAAAACAGAAATGAAAATAACATCAGAAATTAAAATTAATATAGGTCATGCAAAATAAAAACAAACAAAAACCCCCAGTCTTGTACTTTTAGATATTTTAAAATGTCTAGAAGTGGTAGTCTATTTTAGCAGAATAAATAAAATCTCTCTGTAAAAGTATAATTGATTTGCATCTCCAAATCAATGATTAGCAAATTAGTCCTCTAATATGTAATCTAGAACTTGGAATTTGTAACCTACTCCTGTTATTTCATGATTATGGTTACTTGATGAGCTTTAACTGTGTCCTAAGCAACAGAGACAGACATTTGATTTTTCTATACCTAGCAGTTATGTTACTCAGCCTTCATACTTTGCATAATGTAGTTGCAATAATGGACCCATTAAAAAAAAAACCAAACACAATCAAACAAGACAGTTTGCTGTGAAGATCTTTTATGCAACTCTTAAATACTGAATAGGAACTTTAGTGAGCAATCCTGCATGCAGCTGTAAAACCTTGTAGTGCCAGAGCGCAGGAATGGCACCAGGCCAGGTCATGGTATAATAAACACCAATCATTCTGTCATTGGATCATTGGAGTGTTGAGTCAGTTCCTGTACAGTATACTCATATACTCTAATATACTTCAGCATTAATGGTAAATAACTAGGATAATGAAGATACAAAGGTATAATGTTTAAATGACTGTCTGGAGTGACGAAACATCAAAGGGCTGTGATAACAAATAAACATGTGGCTTCAGTGATCAACCTTTGACGTGTAACTTTCCTCTTCAAGAAACTAATTATCTATTCATGCCACTGGCAGTGCTCTCACAGCTCCATCTTCCTGTGCACCCTTGAGCTGTGTTGCAGGCAGTCATAGTTTCTGTGGCGTCACCTCAGACACATCTCTTCTGCTGTCTCAGTAGCTACCTGTACTCCATATTTCTTCAGTATCCTTCACCTTCTACTTATGTGTGCTTTTCTGGTTATTTTTGTTTTTGTTTTTTTCTCCTCTGATTTTTTTTTTTCTTATGATATCCAAGAGTCCTAGAGATGGGTTTAGAATAGGCTTGCAGCAGGTTCAGTCTTCTCATTTTGAAATGCAATTATTTTTAAGAAAATGTGTTAGTTCTATAAACAGAGTGCCAACACTGTTATACAAAATCATTGTGGTTTTTTTTTAAATTTTATTTTATTTTATTTTTATTTTCCTCTGAAGCGGTGTGTGTATTTGAAGGCAGAACCTACTTTGAAGGACAAAGAGAAACTGTGCATTCAAGCTCAGGGGACTGTGTTCTCTTTGAGTGCAAGGTAAGAATACCGTTGATGGAAAAAAATTTCTTGCATGTTAGAATTATCAAAGTCCCGCTGAAAGAAACTTTTGATATACAGACAGGTCTACCTTAGAAAGTGACAATAGAAAAGACATTAAAAGGTCCTGTGTTTATTTTGTCTTGCTGAGTTCCACATAAAATTTTCCAAATAAATTTACTTTGCGTAGCTGCAAGCTTTGATGATGCAGCTTGACAATCAAGCAGCATTCTTTCCTCCCTAGATCAGTAGTAAAACAGCAGCAGACTACCTTATGTGCAGTGTTACTGTTCAAAATTATGTGCTCATGTGTAAGGGGGGCATAATGTAGAATTCAGGATAATTCTTAGAGGAAAATCTAGAGAAAAAGGAAGGAAAAGAGCTGGTGCACTCAGTGTCTGGTATTTCTAGTGATGGAAATGGGCCAGGGTTAAGTTTCTTATTTATAAACAGAACATGCTTGATGCTGAGTCAGTCTTGCCATGCTGCATGAATAGAGCTGCTCTTCAGGGCATAAATGCACTTTAAGGGCAAAATATACCCCAGGGACAGCTGTGGGTTGAGAATTGCACAAAGTGCTGCAGTGGGTTGCATGTTGTCTCTCCAGGGGAGGGATGGGGAGGAATCACGTCCAGTTAGAGCTGCATGCTGTGGAGTTGAAAACCTGAACGCACATTTCTAGGGCAGAGAAAAAGAGGGGAGCAACTCCTCTGGCCGTGCAGCTATCAGACCAATTACTGGAAATCTCAAACATTTTCATACAGTTGTTAAAAAGCGTGTTTTACAAAGAAGAACTGGGGGCTCTAGTCTTACTGTTGTTGATTTTCATCTTTGTGATCTTACTTCCTGCAGTAGGTGCTTTGAAACCTTTTTGAGAACGGAAAGGAGAAACTGACCAGAAATAACTTTGGCTTCAGCTCTAGGCTTCTCAGGGCTGTGAGCTCATCTTTTGAACATGACACATGGGACATGAATTCTCTGATTAGTCAATGGGTATAATTAACAATCATCAAAAGTTGTGTGAGGTTGCCTTGTGTTCCTTGCAGCTAGCAATTATGATACTGAAAATGAAAATGAAAAAATGCCTCTGTTGGCTGGGCTAGTCTGTGTTTTGCAGATTAGACTTGTTTGCTCGTAGGCTGCCACACTGTCCTGGTAGAAATAGTAAGCAGCAACTTTGACTGATTGAAATGTTGCTTTTTCTGAAAGTACATACAGTTTCTGCTGAACAGCCTTGTGAATGATAATTCAGAGCAGAAAATCCATATACTGTAAACTATGTTGGTCAGTTAGGAATTAGACAGGCACTATTTTATTACTACCAGAGTTCTCATAAAAGGATATAAGTAATTACTTCAGGCCAAGAGATATTAGTAGGAATGGCACAAGAACTGATTTCATGCTTTAAGTTTTATACTCATGTTTTCAAGGTAACGTAGGGAAGTTTTTCTTTTTGTCTGTACATAATTAGAAACATCATGTTTCGTTTTGTTTGGCTGCTGCAGTTGTGCATGCTATAGGCATGCACTTTTCTGTTTGAATATTATAAATAAGTGAATGGAAAATTATCTTCCAAAGAATTAAATACAATCCAGACTATCCTGATTGATATTATTTCTATCAAAGGTAAATTTAGCTTGTGGGATTGCCTGGTTTTGTTTGTCCTGGTGTAAAGCACATCTGTGGCTGGTTTGCTTTACTGTATTATCAGATTAGGGTTGGTTTCTCTGTCAAGATTGCTTAAGGTAAAGTTTGAAGTTTCGATATTGGCCATTGTGTTCATGTTCATCTTTATATTTCATGCTTAAAGATGATTTAAAATTAAATGCTAGATCCACAATAATAATAATAGTACTAAAAATAATACATGCAATGCCATGTGCATGATTTTAGGTGCTTTTCTTGCATGCAGAAATGCAGGGTCCTGCGTTCGTTGAGCTCTTATTTTAACCAGATTATTTATTTTAAGGCAGATGCCTCTAATGAACATGCTGTTGTTTGCCTTGTTTTCTTTCTTTGCCATATCATGACTAGAGCACTACAAGACACATTATTTAGGTCCCGAGAGAACCTAAAGGTGGCACATCTGTGGTAGCCAGATTGCTAAGGCAATCATTTTGTGTGGTCATACTGCAGTGACTTCATGTGACCAGCACTGGGTGCCTGAAGGTATTCAGATACCATCTTGTGGTATTGTACATTTCCAGATGCCTGATGAAAACTTAACTGAGAAATCCTCTCTTTCCTGGTAGGGATTCAGTGCCAGTTTCTGTCAGTGTTACTACCAGAGCAGTGAGATCAGAGATATTCCAGTTTGATTTTACTTGCTGTATAAATAACAAGCTTCTTTAGAGTATTCATTATGAGGACCCTTGATTCTGGAATCTGCTGCCTCAGTTTCTGAGAAATAATTTTTATTCTTTCAGGCATAATATTAAGAGAAACTTCTGAGGCAAGTTGCTTGACAGCTAAGATAAGAGAAGAATGAGAGTTATTGCCACACTTTTGCTTCCTTGAAGAGGTTTGAGTATAGCAGAGTTCCTAATGCTTTTATTGTGCTATGTTGTCCTCTCAAATAGTTTTTGAAGGTACCTGGAGTTTGGCCTAGACAGCTCTTTGTTCTTATATTACAATGCTAAGACTCCACCAAAGTTATAATTTTCTTTATTTCCTATCTCACAGTATTAATCAATTACTTCACTTTAACAGGACCACAAAATGCAGCGTGTTCCGAAAGACAGCTGTACAGCTTTGAACTGCCCAGAATCTCAGCAGATCCCCTTATCTCACAGTTGCTGCAAAATCTGTAAAGGTAAAGTAATAGCAGGATATATATAAGCTCAGTGAGCAGGATACATATAAGATCAGTGTAATTTTCCATTCTTATAGATTATATAGACTTTTTTCCTGACACTCATATGCATGATATCTCGGTACATCTTAGGAAGCTGAATAGGTAACAACTGCACTGTGTGATCTGAAAGTTGTTTGTAAAATGCCTAGTAGTGTAAATTATGTGATACATGTTTATGTGTTTTATTCCAGCCAAGAATGAGTGTAAAGTCAAAGAAATCATATATATGATTAGTTATTTAATAGCCATCACCCACTCCAGTGTCCAAAAAAAATGGGATTGGAGAAATATCCATATTCGCCAGCATCTTTCTGAGTTGCTTTGAGACATGTCTTTCAGAGCACTGTTCTTGCTATGCAGTTGTTCAAATACTTGAGTAACTTGTTTACCTGTTTGGGTTTGTAGTCTGCATCTATAAGCAGGAGCTTTGGGAAATAACTCTGTATTCTGCATACCTTTTTGTGTTACACCCAGTCTGATCCTTACCAAAGGGCAGAGGTGTAGGAAGTGCTCTGTGTCCTTGGCCCACTCTTTTGATCTGGACTAATACTGGTATATTCAAAGCTATGAGCAATTGCATCTTGAAGAGGCTACATCTGTTTCTTCTATAGCTAAATAAGATAAATTGATACCTAGCATGAAAGAAGATGTTAGACTCTTGGAGTGATTTTAGGTATACTTCAGTGAAAGTAAGAGTGCAGCTATAGTTGTTTCTGTGCTACTCAGCACAAACATGAAGGTTATGATTAATGACATCAAGCAGAGATAAGAAAAGAGCTTAAGAGGAGATAGGTCTTTCAGTCTGTCACAGTCAAAAACCGATTTTTAATGACAATTTTCTATAAAATCTTCAGTGGCTTAGAGAAAACTCTATTTCTTGTGCCTAGTGTAGCTAGAAAATTTTAGTATCTTTTGGTTGAGTGCTTTCTGAACATTTTCAATCCTCCCTGAACTGTGCTACCTTGGCTTCTCATGCACTGAGTAGCTTATTCTTTAAACAAGAAGTTGCTGTAGGCTGTTATTTAGCAGCATGTATTTTGTTTATTAATACAGTTGCTGCATAAGTGTTGAGAATCTTAAGATTACCAAAAAATCAGTAAAAAAACCCCTCGCCCTTTCTGGATGACACATATCTTCTTAGATAGATAATGCCAAAATCTGATTCAATCCAATACAGTCCAGGAAATGCAGAAATAAGAGTATTGCTTTGCCATGAACTCAGGATTCAATGGGAAGGACAACAAAAGGGCAAAGAGTAGATGTCACTATGGCCAGAGGTTGCTCTTGACACACACACACTTCTACTGTCATCAAGGAGTATTGAAGACCCTCCAACACATTAAGGAGCGTTTTGCTCCTTAATGTCCAATGTTAGATACCAGTACTGTGGTAGCTGCGGTAGTAACATTACCTAAGCATATCTACAGGTTGCAGAGAGACAATCCACAGCAGGAAAGAGAGAAAGAAAAACATTAGCCTCTCATCACAGTAGATGTGTGGTGTTTTCAATATGACCATGTCACAATGGGGTCTGGATACCAAAACGTTCTGCCTTTACAGGCTCTTCTGTTTCCTTGTCTTGTTTTGCTTTGTTCCTATTGCTTCACACTGTTCTTGAGCTGTCCAAGTGCAAAAGACCACTTTGACCTGACCCCCAAGCACTCTGTACTTCTTCAAGTGCTTGTTTAACTAAGCTGCTGTGAGGTTAGGAGAGGAAGCTCTTTCACAGCACAGAATGAAGAAGAAACCAGCTGGAGTGATACAAATAATAATCTTTACTGCTAACAAATAGTTGTTTGCTATTTTGCAAGAGGCTTGTGTTACAATCTGATTCCAGCTTGCATTCTGTAGCTGTTGCTGTTATACCACTCCTGGTTCCGTCAGCCTGACCCATATTCCCCAGTTCTCCTGTGGTTTGAGGGAAGAAAATAGTTATTGGAAAACAGTACTGTTGCTTCATCAATTCCAGTATTTCAGTGAAAGAAGAAAACTTGAAACAAATGAAATTAATGATAAAACAATGAAGGAGGCATCCACACCTTTATATACAGATGTGGAAACTAGAAGCTTCAAGTCATTTACTACAACCACCTAGATTTCAACATAATAAAGGATGACTTAATGGTGTTCAGCAACATAGCATCATTAACTTTCATGAGAGCAAACAGAATACATTTTAAAAACAGCCTACTAAGTTTCCAACCTGGTAAAGAACTTCATAATCTTAAAAATTTTTAATTAAGGTGCAATGGAAAATGGTCACAGTAAAAAGGAAAAGAAAGAAATAGGAAAATAGAAAGTAAGGATGGCTAAAAAGTGAGATTTTAAAAATAAAGTTCTCTGGAATGGAAAGGATGATGCAATAAGAGAAGAGTATTCAGTCAGTGGAGCTTGAAAGGAAGAGATAAGGGGAAGAGTAAAGCAAAATAAGTCAATGTTAATGAAAGACTTCTGGTTAAATGTGGAACAATTTTATAAATGCAGCTGGGAACAAAAGGTGCTAGGAAAAAAGTCATCCCACTATTAAATGAGATGCTGAGTGTCTAAGCTATTGAGCTCTTTTATAAATGTTCAAACAAACAAAAAAAAGTTACAAGAAATATATAATTAAGATGTGTCCTGTAAAAATACTTAAGAATGACAAGGAGACAGTAAGGGGATTTAAGCAAGCCAGCTATCCAGCTGCTTCAGATCAATGCCATAACCTGAAATTGAATTGCAGACCTAGAAACGGTCCGTTCTTGTGGCCTTTACTACTCCTTTCATCCATTTCATGCTTGGTACAATTTATTTTTCTGTATCTCACAGACAATAGAAAGGTATTCTTTGACCTAACAGAAAAAGATAGGACTGTCTTTGTCAGGAATGTTTTATAATCCCTGGATTCTTTTTAATCCTCAATCATGCTTGTTTCTGTACAGGCCATGACTTTTGCACTGAAGGACATAACTGCATGGAGCATTCTGTCTGCCGAAACCTAGATGACAGAGCTGTCTGTAGCTGTCGAGATGGCTTCCGAGCACTTCGAGAAGACAATGCCTACTGTGAAGGTAATACTTTGTACAAATGCTTAGCTCTGTTGCATAAATTACTTTGGAATGAATGTACTGGTTCGTAAGTTGTCAAAGGGATAGACCTATTCAGCACAATGAATTAGGTATGCAGCATGTTGATCAATTAATCTCTTCAATTAAGTTCTTTAAAAAAAATAAAAAAATCTGATCAACGTGGAGGTGACCAGTTAATATGATGACTGAGGTCTTGAAATAGAAACGGGTTTCTATCTTCTCTGTGGTGACCAGTGACAGGACATGAGGGAATGGCCTGAAGTTGTGTCAGGGGAGGTTTAGGTTGAATATTAGAAAAAGGTTCTTCACCCAGGGGGTGGTTGGTCACTGGAACAGGCTCCCCAGGGAAGTGGTCACAGCATCAAGCCTGACAGATTTCAAAAAGCATTTGGGTGATACTCTCAGGCACATGGTGTGATTCTTGGGATTGGTCCTGTGTGGGGCTAAGAACTGGACTCTATGATTCTTGTGGGTCCCTTTCAATTCAGCATATTCTGTGGTTCTGTGTTAGAAAATTTTTCTTTTTTTTCCGTGATATTCAGATACTCAGGCAATCTAAAAGTCAACCATTTGCAAAATGTATGAGTGTGATGTTTAGTTTCTCTTTTCACTGCTGCCTGTTCCCATTCTCTCTCCCCAGGAACTAAGAAATACTAGACTAGTATTGTTAATCACACTAAGTAAAGATTTATTATTTGAATTGCTCTTATGGTATCAGGGAGCAACAAACTACTTAATCAGAAGAGAATCATCTTTACAATCTAGCATAACCAGGTGTAAAAAACCCCCCCCTCAGCAGCAAAAGCCAAAGTTTGCTTCACAGTTTCTTAGTGTTTGTGCTAACTGTTGCTGTTCCTCATGAAAACCCTGATTCTGCAAATACATAATGCCAGTGTGCTGTCAGGCCGTTCTTACCATGAAGCTTAAGTGCTGGCAGCAGAATGGGCTTTGACTAATAAGTATTTTGGTTTGGATAAAATTGAAAGTCAAGCATCTGTGAGTAGAGCTTAAGGTACTCTGCAGTTCCACCTAATACCTTCATTGTCCTCTGGTGATGCACAATAAATGGGAAGAATCAAGGCCTTTTAAGGTTGTTCCTTCGGCTGAACTCTGCCAAAGTTAATGCCTGAAGCTTGCTTGAGTTAGTAGCTGCATTAATGTCAGTGGGAATGCTCATCTGTAGATTTAGATTTGAGAATTCATGGCTGTTTTCAGGAAAGGAATGTATCATTAATTCTGCTTCATATACGTCTCTGCTTAATGTTTATGGTAAGCTTTCTGACTGAAGCTGGTTTTGAGAAGAACTAAATATCATACAGAAACAAATCCCTTGCCCCTCGTCACATTCCAGCAGGCATCTGACATCAGGACCTGCTGTATAACTTCGAGCATCAACCACTTTTTATCCCACAGCCGCTGGAGACTATTCTGTGGCTTAGGCTATGGATTTGCATTTCTGGGAACTCGCAAGCCATTGCGTTTCTGACAGGATCACTGTAGCAATGGAGTTATGATGAAATCAAGTGCTTTGAGAAGTTTTTTTCTGAGACTCTATTGTCACTCCACCTACTGAAAGCAGAAAAGCAAAAAATGCTTTCTTAGTGATCTCTGGGTCGCTCAAATTAGTCTGTTGCTTTGTGTGGAACTTGGCAGGCATGCCATAATAAAAAAAAAGAAAAGAAGCTTTTTGATCAGCTTTGGGGGTGAAATGTTTGATGAGGACACAGTCGATTTTCATATGTGAGGCTGCTGCATTTGTATTTTAAGTACATTTACCAGTTTGTGCAATACATGATTTCAATACAATGATTTTTGAGAAGATGTCTTGGACCCATTGCTTCTACATGGGTAAATAACATTGTTTCTGGGTGGTAATTATCAGTGTGCTTAACTGCTTTCAGAAGATGTGTATAAAAGGTTGGGACACATTATTGACATAGAAATAATAATTTTCCGTATTACTATGTTTGAATGCATTAAATTCTCACAAATGTTCCTGATCCAGGAACACTTGGTCACATTGAAGCTAATGGGAGTAAGTCCTATTAAGAAGATGTGCAAAGCTCAGGAGGTTGGATTCCTTCCATAAGAGCTTCTCCCAGCCAAGGGTGAAGCTTCCTCAGCAGAAAAAACAGCCTGGCTTTGCTGGTGGTTACGTGCTGTAGCAGCGGTGTAGGCATCACACTTAACTATGCACAGTTGGTACACGGGTCCAGACCTGGCCTTGGTTTTCTGTCCCTGACTATGAGGGTCACGTGCTGATAGGACTGGAAATAAGGTTACAACTTGAAGCTTTAAGATTTTTTTTGTGGAAGAGAAGGGACAGGGAATTGAAAGACCCATGCTTCTTCTGAGTTGGGCTTTTAGTATTGTAATCCTTTTTCCAGTCCAAATATCTCTTTTAGCATTGAGGGTTTTTGTTTCTGGAAAGAGACACTTACCTGACTACTAAACTAAGTGACAGCAAAGGGCATAACAGCAATAGTGTAACACCAAGTCTTTTTAGAGTCCTGTGCCTCAGCTTGAAAGGCTGAAACGGTCCCAACCTCCTTTTCTCAGCAGATGGCCTTTCTTCACTCTGACATTATTGTGGCTTTAATTGCAAGCAACACTATGTGTAGAAATGTCAAGTAAAAACAAAACCTTTCAGAGAAGGCTTCTTGTTATGGTTACAGCCCATAGGTATGAGAGCTGTTTTTATGTTTGCACTAAACAAACTTCAAATATATTGCAAAATTGCATGTCATTGGTTCTGTTTTAGAGCCAAATTTCACTAAATACAATCCTGCTTTTTGCCTCAGCACTGTCAAAATTCAAAGAATAAAGACAAGTAATAATTCTTCCATTGGCAGACCTTCTCCTTAAGGTAGGAGAACAAATATAAAAGTATTCAAAGCTGGGTTCAGTGTGGGTCTGCAAAAACTGCATAAATTTCATCTGAATGGTGGAAAGCTTTGGCTTCTGTCCTAGAAAGAACTTGTGCTTTTTCAAAGCTGCATGATGTCCCTAGATACTGTTAGGGTAGATAATTTTCTGTTTTGTAAATATGGCATTTGTTAATATTTATGTCACAATTAGCTTTCCCTTGGAGGACTGCGTAAAGCAATACTTAAAGAACTGGGATTTATTCATTTACTTGCTGTTAGCCTTATTTCAAATACTTTGAAAACTGTTTTTTCCCTCAGGTTATTGTGAAGTTTCAGATACTTTGTGGGCAGGTTTGGTGTGGATTATGCTTGCTGCCCAGGTGTAGGTGCTTTTGAATGTAGTATCCTTGGTGTACAGCCTACCTAACATGAACATTTTACAAAAACAGATCTTCTGATGAAGTGTGATTAGTTTATCCCAAAGCAACACCTGCAGTACTCTCAAACTGATGTTCACCCTCCAGGATATATTTCAAATAGTGTTTAAGGCCTGCTACATTTGTGATGGTGGAGTTATGCTGAAAAGGTTTTTAAGGATAAAATTTGTGACTCTTGGCTACCAAGATATTCTGATGCATATTTCATCTATTTCTGTGCAAAATCTGATATCGCTTCAGGAATGTTGCTAAGATTGCTGGTTAAATGGTGAGGAGAGCAGGCTAAAGAAAGAAGACAGGAGAATACAGTATTATTCTTGTGAAGACCAAGACAGAACATGACCAGAGAAAACCAAGTTATTTATTTCTTTATCAGTAGAATTTTGCCTGATGCAGAGGCCATTTTACATCAAATACTGATTTTGGCCACAATAGAGTTATTTTTCTTCATAGCAGTCTGTGTGATGCTGTGTTTTAAGTTTGTGGCATTGTTTTCAGCACTAAGAAAATGCGTACTCTTTTTGGGGTGGCTGTTGTTCAGACACTGGCTGGGCACCAATCTGCTGGTGGGAGCTGGAGAGTGATGGCCTTTGAATCATTTTTGTCCCCCTTTTCTCCCTTCACTTATTAAATGGTCTTTATCTCAACCCATGAGGTTCTTTCACCTTTGCTTTTTCATTATTTCCTCCGTCTCACTGGACAATGTAGTGAGGAAGCAGCTGGTGGATGCTAAATTGCTGACCAGGGTCAACCCTTTACCCATCACAAATTTACCTTATGGGTGTGTGGATCATAATGTTTATTTTTTGATATTTGGAAATATAGTTGTACTAGTTACACAGTATACAACATAGCTAACTTAACAATTTGGGATCACGTAGTAATATTAAACAAGTTTTTGTGAAACCATTTTCCATTTATATCCTAATTTATCCTTTTTCCTAAGTAACTCTTGTAGTTCCTCTGCTGTTGTCATGTTTGTCCCAGTTTCAAGTGTAACAGACAAAATTAGACCAAAGACTGAGTGACTTTGTCTACTTTGAGAATTGCATCAACTTCACTGATGTTTGTTCCTTGAGGGGAGAAGGTTTTCAGTTAAGAAATCTGCTTTTGAATAAGCTGGCTTGATTTGAATCATTGTCAGTGGAGGGAAGTAAGCAGTCTAAGAGGATAAATTGTCTCTTTCCAGAGATGTTTGAAGCATGTCAGAAATGCCACTTAGTTGGACCTCATCAGGTTTCCATTAGGTCAGAGTTGTATGTTCTCATTCTGTTTGGAAAGACTTACTAATTTATCCCTATGGTTGCATAAATTTTCTAATGCATTAGTCAGCCCTCTTCCCCAACAATATAAGCATTACACTTCTTCACTTACCTAATTACCTAATCACCTAATCTTACTGTTAGTCTTGTTGGTTTAAACTCCATCATTATGGCTTGGCTTCGCGAACGAAGATTTCGAAGGGCACTACCCACGCTTACTACAGGCTCGCTGATGGCTGAAAAGGCCAATGTGTGACAGACAAGTTTGGTTGCAAAAGGCACAGCAGAAAGATTCCCCAGGCGGCAACGACTGGGCGCGATTCTTTCTGTGTTGTCTTTTCTCCTCGGGAGTGATCCTGAGTGAGGTCTTAAAGGAGGCAGCAGCGTTATAGATAATGTGTCTCCAGGCCTCCCGGTTGGAGGCCAGAGTAGACCAGTGATCATGGTCAATATGGCCAAGGCTGAGATGTTGCTTCAGGGAGTCCTTGTATCTCCTT
Source organism: Pachyramphus minor (assembly GCA_013397135.1). Taxonomy (NCBI): domain Eukaryota; kingdom Metazoa; phylum Chordata; class Aves; order Passeriformes; family Tyrannidae; genus Pachyramphus; species Pachyramphus minor. The sequence goes on along the minus strand of VYXB01007092.1, from coordinate 93,609 downwards.
TTCGGGGCTCCTCTCTTGCGGCAGCCAGTGGTGAGTTCACCATAGAGCACGATCTTAGGGAGGCGGTGGTCCTTCATCCTGGAGACGTGCCCTGCCCAACGCAGCTGTGTTCTCAGCAGCATGGCCTCGATACTTGTGACTGCAGCCCGTTCAAGAACAGACGTATTGGTCACATAATCCATCCAGTGGATGTTGAGGATTTTACGGAGGCAGCGTTGATGGAAGCATTCTAAGATTTGCAGGTGGTGGCGGTAAATGACCCATGACTCAGACCCATGATTTACAGAGCCATCGCACTTTCTACTCTTTTGTATGGTTTAAACTACTGGATTACAAAAATAAACTATGTTTTCGAAGTTAATATGACTTCTACAGATGTAATGATGAGGAAAAAATCTTATAAAAGATAAATAGTAATAATCAAATTGCAGTTGGATATGTGTTGCATTGTATTGGCCAAGTAGAGTTATCAACAACTTATTTTTTATTAAAGTAGGTGTAATACTGGTAAGGGTGTAAGTAATGGAGATAAACCCCAGGGTATTAAAATATATTCTGTTAAGTCCTCTGGGTCTTTAATAACCAATACTGGGCTATTTGCTAGCTTTTCTCTCTTAATTGTATGCACTGTATTTTTTGGGTGAGAGTCCTACGTAGGAGCTCTACAGTACTGTCAGTTTTGTGAACCTGGGAAGGTTAGCCAAGCTTCTTTCATACATAAATTCTTTTTTTGTAAGTGAAATGTGACAATAGTATCACATATAGATAAGAAAGATTTCCGTCTTCATCAACTGGCAGTGCTTGAATCATTACCTTGTCATTTGGGGTTGGGTTGGAAAAATAATCAAGCAGAAAGAAAAACTTTTGCTCTAGGAGGTCAGAATGTTATTTCCAAATTTCTATTAAAAACTAATTAAATGTTATTACTATTAAAATGGAACATTAATATGAAACAGTATTATGTATTATCAATTATTAATATTTTTCTCATCAAAGGCAGTGTTATCTTATTTCCATCATTATGTTGCTGAGAAATCTAAATATGAAGAATTAGCAAGACAAGAATTATCAAATTTTAATGTGTCAATGTGTCATAGTGGGGCAAATCCTTCTTGTCTGCCATGGCTCTAATTCAGGAAAATAATAAAGCATGTTCCTGACTTAAAGTGTACAAGTAGTGTCCTTCATACCAGTTCATAAAGCATGGTGCATACTGGAGTACAGATAGTTCTGCCACTTGTACATGTACAAATTGCAGGAAGTGATTCGGTGTTACTAGGTCTTATTTACTTTTACAGGAATTATATTCAGACTGATTCTATCATCCACCCATAGCCAGGACTGACAGTGATGCTGCTACAATTAGAAACAAAGCTGAAACTAGTCACATAAAGGGACCTTCTTGAAAAATCTTTTAAACTCCTCTCTGCTGGTAAGGAGTTCCTGGTAAGGAGAGGCTTTATTGTACTGAGAGCAGTCCTTTTCCACCAGCAATAAAAACATATGATTCATTTTAGTTTTAAATGAGAAATTAAGGTTAAAGTTTTCATAGTAATCAATTAAATCTGCAACTTCTGAGGAAACAAGAAACTAAAGCCTTAGTTTTGTTCTCGTTTTCCTTTTGCTCATTGTTCCAGTTTTCACTAGTAGCTGGGAGGTGACTATTGACATAATTATGTGCTTTCACTGTGCTGAAAAGTTCCCACTGCTGTCTGGTTGGGTTTCTTTAGCAAGTGTGACACAGACTTAACAATGTGTAGAGGCTGGATCCCCAAGAGCTGTGGCAAAGGCACAGAAATGCCTTACATTAAGGCATTAAGGGAATCTGAATTTAAAATAAATATTCTTTTATGAAGAGTGCAGAGCAATAGCAGTGTTTGTATCTGTTATGGTACTCTAACTAGTTTGGCATCGCTCACTACTTCTTTCTGTAAAACAGGCAGTAATCTACTGGATAGCTTGCAAAAATGTCCTGCATAGTTGAGACCCTACCCAAACCCCAAATGCAGTCTAATCCACCCAAAGGGGCCTTATCACTGCTTACAGGTTCTGTCTTCCAAGGAGTTTTAAATACATCAATGCAGTACACTCTGCATTCTCTCTTTCTGAGAAGAATCTCATACATATTTTTAGTTTCTATACAAAATTATGAAAGCTCCTTATTACCCTTTTAAAATAGGGAAAACAAAAACACTAACAGTGGTATTTTGAAATTCTTGACATTCACAGTTCAGAATTATGAGATGTCATACTAAACTAGAAAAAGAAAAAGATTATTTTGCAATTCAGATTTAAAGACCTATTTCTCATGAAGTGCAGTGCTGAATGTGGTTAGATCATGAACTGGAATCTCAGTAAGTTGTTCTGATTTTTGGAACTCACTAATTAATCATGTAGAACATCCCTTTTATTATCAGTATTCACCAGCAATAAACTAGTTGTTTGGTGCCTAAGGAAAGGTCCCCTGGGAGGCTTTCATGTCTGGCAGATAACTGCATATAATTATTTTTTTTGTCATGTATACACTACCATGTGAATTAATTAAAACGTATTAAATAGTAAGAAGACGCATTTTGCCGAGTAAAGCATTACAAGATAGTGGACAATATTTGTTTTCAAAAATTTCCTGTGATATATATTTTTAAAACTATATAACGTGTGTAGAGTCCAGCGATGGTTTTTTTGAGACTGAGATGAAGACTTCATTTTCTTCCAAGAGTCTCAGATTCACAGGTAGCAGTTGAACAATATCTCCTACGACACGTTTTAACAAGGACAGTTTTATCTCAAGTCTGTCTTCCTTTCCAAAAACTGGGACAAGTTGAAATAAAAACAACTCTTTGTACTGATAAAGATGATATATCTGAAACACTGTAATGTTGTAGTGTGTCCTTTCAAAGCTATATAGAGCATCTGTCAAGGAATGTAGACCTTGAGTGACTTTGCTTTTATTTCAAGAATATTTTCTGTCTTAATGACCCCCTCTCTGGCTACAGGAGATGGACAGAGAAATCATGAACTTAAGCAAAGATCAGAGGTTGAAAATAGTGTGAAGGGAAAATTGCCAAGATGTGTACAGTGTGTATTTGTGTTATCTGTGCAGTTTAGTTATGGGCTAGGAAAGAACACTCCTTGTGTGAAGATCCAATAATTAGAATTTATTTTTAATCTAATTGGAGCTTTAGCAGTCTAGTCAAGATATAACAACCTCTTATTAGTTTAATTACAACAATGCTAACACTAATAAGCTGACTTACCCACATACTCTAAAGGTCTTTTAATAATTCAATAAAAATCAATATGCACAAGTAGCTGCCTAATTCTTCTTACCTTGCCTGTGCATTGTTACAGTGAGTTTTTGGCAGCCCAAGTTCTTTATTGGGTGCGGCATGGTATGGATAGTGGAAGGTTATTTTACTTTTTGTCCTTAGTCTTTATGTATACTTGAGGTTATTTCTGTATGCTTTAACTCAGTATGTCGGGTATGCTCTTAAAGTTGCTTCACAAGGCTAGTTATACTGTGGTTCCTTACATTTTAGTGCTTTTCTCTTTGAGGGAGGACACCCAGCTGTAGAAAGGTTGGATAAATAAAAGTGATAAAAACCTCCAAAACCAAAAACCTCAGTTTCAAAGGTAGATCATACGTGTGTTACTTTTAGAGAACTTTTGCAGTTGGAACAAGGCTTTTTACTGACTGTTGGCAACACCGAAGGCACAGGGTATAAAGAGAAGAAAAAGTAAAAAATTATCTATAGAGGATAGGAGTCATAATGACTATAATGGTGCTGTCAGCTGAAATAAATAATGTGGGAGATTGTGAAAAAATAAACAGTTTTGATTGAAGTTGATGTTTTACATCCTTTGTGAAATACGTCAGTTGGAAAAACTGCTGCAGTGGATTTGACAGAGCAAAGCAAACTGAAAGTGAATGATGGTTTTGTAACTGACTGGAGTAACAGTAGTAGTTAAACCATAGGCTTGCTAGGTGATGGAGAGCCTAGAAATAGTAGTCAGAGGAGGAGTAAGGACTGTGCCAGAGCCCCAAGATATTTTGCCCTCTCAGCAAGTGAGAAGAGGTATGTGCACGAAGAGACATACAGGAGGATAGTGTTACAGAAACCAAAGCACACAAGATACTGAAACCAGGCTGTAGGTGACATGAAGGGACCCTGAAGAGAATAGGACCTTGGATATGTGGTCAGGGAAGTGGGAGAGACCCTACTTGGACCATTTTTTTTAGATCAATCAGCTGGGAAGTTTTAGTGTACTAAACACTGGAGCAGTTGGGAAGGAAGAATTTGAGGATGAGTTGGTGTGTTTGATGGTGGAAGGAAAAAGCCCAGTACTTTCACAGATGTGTAAGCTTGTGGGAGCTTGCTTCAAAGATATGGTCTGTTCTTTCTCTTTTAAAGAGTAAGAGCGGTTGAACACAGGAGGAGAGATAGGTGAGAGAAATCTGCATACATGACTAAACCTACTCAGGTAAAAATTATCTGATGAAGAAAAACATCAGAGAAGCTTGAAGTCAAAGGGAAAAGATGAGAAAAGAAGGACTTGTCAGTGGAAGAACGACAAAGAGAAAGTAAAAGTACAGAACTTTTTTTCCTTTGTGATCCTGTCCAGGATCACAACCTTTAAAACAAAAACAACCAGGACAGATTGCTTTTGTTTTAAAGGTTTCAAGTCCACATTTACTTTTTCAATAGTGTTGATTGCTGTGATCAGTCACTGTTTGTTTTTCTCTTTTATAGTCACTTAATTGTTGAGTAACATCTGCTGAGCAGGTAACTGTGGGGCTTGATATTTATAGTCTATGCAGAAAGAATCTTTCATTAATATAATACCATGGGGATTTTATTTGTTTTGTTTTGAAATTGTAGGTCTAATCTACTGTGCTCTTGTGCTCAGGGTACACTTATGTGCTTTTGGTACACTTATGAAATAATTTTTAATAAATAAAGCTTTTCATGCTCCTGTTCCCTCTCTTCCTAGGTGTTTACTTATTTGTTGCAAAAATCCTGCAAGAGCATCTCCCTGGCCATCATATGGCTCCGTAAGTGCAACCAGGGAGATCACTGGTGTTAGACACTATTGAGTTTTAAGGGAAATGGCTGGAGGCAGGATACTATCCATAAAGGATCCTCAATTCTGGAAATAGCCTCCTCTCTTAACAGCCTGTATTTACTGACTTAGTACCAGACTCATTTGTTCTGGCAGGCTTTTGTGATGGATAAAGGCAGTAATGTATAGGGAGGCCTAAGGAGAGGCTTTATTTGTTAGTGTGAGGCTTTGGTCAACAATGATTTATAGATTGCAGATCAAGTTCTTTTCTTATTAATGGGATTGTAAAACATAAGTGGGAATTTTACTCTTGGGAAGCAAACTCATTAGGGTGCAGGAGGAAGGAATACAGGGAAACATTTCTTCGGTTATATATTTCGCATGAATTTTGTTTGAGTGCTTGGGGGGATAAAGAAAAGCAGGGGTTTTTTCCATCTTTGGTGCTTTTGCAAGTATAAATAAATCATTGAAGTGCAGATTCCAAACACTTTTGCACTAACCAGTTTTCCCAGAGGTGCCCCTTTTATCTGTTCCACTGGGAACAGAGCAGGTTGATGATCTCCATGACTACATTGTTGTCAGTACATCACAGCTGGTGGCTCAGTATCACATCACAGACTTCAAGCACACAAACCTTTTTTGTTGTATGTGTAGACCCATTGGAGTGGTGCATTTATCCTATTGAGCTAACTTCAGTATCTTACTGGCTGAACAGTAAGGCATGAATGTGCATTAATATGCTAACTAGGCTTTTTGGTAGGGGGAAATTAAGATAAATGTTGTAGGCTTTCTTAGATCTTGAAATACATCAGGTTTTCTGTTGTGCATTTATATCTAAAGGTGATGTGCTGGTTTTGGCTGGGATAGAGTTAATTTTTTTCACAGCGACTGGTATGGGGCTGTGTTTTGGATTTGTTCTGAGCACAAGGTGGATAATATAGGAATGTTTTTATTATTGCTGAGCAGTACTTGCACAGAGCCAAAGCCTTTCCTGCTTTTCATAATGCCCCACTGGCGAGGAGACTGGGGCTGCATGGGAAGTTGTGAGGAGACCCAAAACTGACGAAAGGGATATTCCATACTGTATAATATCATGCTCAGTATATAAAGTCGAGGGGGGGGGCAGGAAGGGAGAAGGGGGGGATGTTTGGAGTGATGGTGTTAGTTTTCCCCAGTCACTATTATGTGTGCTGGAGCCCTGCTCTCCTGGAGATGGCTGATCACCTGCCTGCCCATGGGAAGTGGTGAATGAATTTCTTATTTGTGAATGAATTCCTGCTTGTGTGTGCAGCTTTTGCTTTTCCTATTAAACTGTCTTTGTCACAACCCATGAGTTTTCTGGCTTTCACCCTTCTGATTCTCTCCCTGATCCTGCTGGTGTGAGAGTGAGTGAGTGAGTGGCTGCGTGGGGTTTGGCTATTGGCTGGAGTTAACCCACGGCAGTTGAATAAAAGGCTACACCAGGGTTTTCAACCAGTAAGCAGGATGAAAGGGCTTTTATTTCAGTAGATTTGAAAGACAACAGATGTCAGGCTCCTTCCATGCTCCAGTTCAATCTTCCTTGATATACCTTAACTTAATGTATATGAAGCTTGCATGTGGAGTGCTAAAAGGGGAAGGGAATAGTATGCTTTTAGTGTGGTCAATCTCTGTGTGAGTAGTTGTCTTTTGACTGTTACTTTATCCTTTTTTTGTATTGTATCCGTTTTGTATTAATTATCTTTATTTAGTATTAAAGTTGCAAACTGTTTGTTAGAGCAGCTTCTTATCTGCTGTATGTCCATGGTGTAGAGGGTCTTTTGGTGCCAATGTAACATAACCATGTGATAGTAGCAATAATAGAGAGCTGGGTGGGAAAGACTTTTGATTTCCACTGAGCATTTAGAAAATGTGAGCAACGTATTTGCAAATCCATTTGAAAAAAAACCAACAAAAACCAACCAAACAAACAAAAAAACCACAAAAAAAATCAGATCTGTTCAAATGAAACACTGCAAAGTTAACCTGATCAGTCGTGGGTTGTATATTTTTTTCCTATTTCTAGTATCAATTGAAAAAGCAAGGTTTTAAAAAAAAGGCAGTTATAAGTAAAACATTTTGCAAAACCGCAGTTCCTTGTATGTTGACAAAATGAAAGCTTTTATTTAAAGTACTTCTAAATTAGAAGATTTGAATAAAATGAGCTCTGACTTTAATTTTTTCACTGCAAAATAAAAACTATTGGCATTTTGCATCTCCTGTGGCTGTTTACCTGCCAAAGCAATCATTAATATTGTTTTCAGAAAGTTCTATTTAATGCTTTTGAGGCTTTGGATCTTTAAGTAGAATTTTCTGAGGGTGCCAAAGCAGTCTGTTGATACTAAGAACATAAGGCCTCTAATTACTTGAAGACTGATGTTGTTACTTAAATACAAATCAACACCATTAATTTAATATGGAGTTGTGAACTGAAATTATGAAAGACACAAGGTGCATCATTTGTTGTAGAGGCTAAGGCATATGTTGTAACTGTTGGCTGTTTTTGTGAACCAAACTTTTGTGTGCCCTATTCCACTTTCCCTGCAAAACCAGATGCTTCTGTGATAGTCTTGTGATACCTTCCTTTTTTTTTTTGGTGTTGTTAGATGATGATCACAGAATGTGTTTTGAGCCTTAGTATGCTCACTGTTTTCACTGTAAATATACATTTGTGTATGTATGCGTGTATGTAAAAATTGCAAAATTACCTTGATAGAGCTGTGGTTCTTCCATGCCTGCAGATCTTTCAGGGAAAGCAAGGAGAACAAACCAGCTGAAGTATATCATCCATGAAATTCTTAGGACCTGAATTTGTGCAAAGTAGTATGAGGGTGGCTTCTCCAGCAGAATCCAGTGGACAGAGAAACTGGGGAAAATAGAAGTTTTTTTCAAAACTGAATGAAATTAGGAACTTACCACAGAATCACTAGTATTCAGTGTGTCACATTGTTTTGTACTGGAAGGCAAATTACCTTCTAGGAATAAAGGGCAAAAAAAGAGCAGGCAATGAGTGCAGTTGGTAAATAGCTATTGATTTAAAGACACTGGGAAGATAAGAAGGATTGGGAGAGAGAATTGGTAAGCATACAACCTAAGCAGAAGTAAAGAACAGAACTTAACACTGTTGACATGTAGCATCACAGCATCAAGAAGTCAACCCTGATTTGTGTTTATATATACAGTCTATTGTTTTGAACTATCATTAGACTCTGCAACAAAAGACGTTTCAATCCAGGGATTTATTTTCAACTCTGAAACATCATTGAAAACAGGGAGGAAATCAAATCTGATGAGCAGGGGGAAAAAACCCAAGCCAACAATCTACCCTTTTGATTTTTAGCATATTTTGGTAACAAGGTTCAGTGGCACATTATGTGACAATATAACTAGGTGTACAGAGTGTCTCAGTAATGATGTCTGTATCATTAGTACTACAGGAACACTGTGCTACTGAGCACTTCCAAATTAATATAGATTTTCTTCTTTGCAGTATAATAATACTGTGCAGGAGTTTTTTTGTTATCAGTAGTGCTTTCTCTGTCTTACCATTTCTTACCTGTTACAAGAAATTTTGCAGCCCAAGAAACTACCAAACCCAATTAAGTGTTGAAGTCCATGCCTGCAGTGATTTATGTCTGGAGTTTGCTCTAGGACTTTATATTTTAACAGGTATTCTGCCTCAGGAAATATTTTATCAAGTTTCAAATTTTTGTGTCAGAGCAGGTGTTTAAATAAATGAGATTCTTTCAGATTCCTTTTGGAGATGGTGTGTATATGTATCTATATACACATATGTATGTAGACACATACAGATACAGATATATGTGTTTATATATATTACAAATTCTGATTGGTTACTTTATAGTTCTAAGAGAAACTTACACTAAGTTCCAGTGTAATTTCAGATCTTGCCATATTCCTTACAGTTTCTTCCCAAACAACAGTTCTTGTTAGGTCAAAGGCATATAGTGTGCATATAGTTAGTTTTGGTTTTGTGTACTGATAACTGCAGTGACTGTACAGGGTGCAAGGATGGATAGGATTGCCCTGCTGAGGTAGTTGGTCTGCTGTTTGACATCCTTATTTTGTTGTTGTTGTTGTTGCTGTTGTTCTTATTTAAATCATAGGGACAACATCAGAGGCACTTCAAAAGGAAAGATGTAAGCCAATGTAATCTTCTTTGTAACTCCACAAACAGCTGTTCACAGAAAGCTCATAGTGCTTCTGTTATTTGAACACTTCAAGCAGGTTTTTTTAAAGAAGAAAGCAAAAAAACTTTCCAGAATCATAGAATCAGCCAGGTTGGAAAGAGATCTGAGATTATCAAGTCCAACCCTTGATCCACTACCACCACTGGTATTTTAAGTAACTCTTTAGCCCACTACTTATGGAAGTGAATACCAGTGTAGAGAGATTGCAAAGAACACTGCTGAATTTAAATTGTGTTCCTCTTTGCTTTGTTCACAGATATTGATGAGTGTGCTGAAGGACGTCACTACTGTCGTGAGAATACCATGTGTGTAAATACACCAGGATCCTTTATGTGTGTCTGCAAAACAGGATATATACGCATTGATGATTATTCATGTACAGGTAAGAGCTGTGTATTTGTAGATGGAAATAACAGGGTGATAGTCTTTAAGAGCACTGGTATGATTCTTCTAAAGTTAATCTCTGTTCAAGTCACGGAGCATCTAAATGAAATGTTAAACAGAATAGACACCAAAATAGTTACAAAAATACAGTGCAGAAAAACTGATTACTTTTACAGATTATGTGTATGTCATATTATTTGCCTGAAATTGTAAGGCAGTCTGGAGTGTTTCATAGGTCTGCATGGTTTTGGGTGCTGATCAAAAAGGTGAAGGGAGAAGACTGAAGGGAAAAATAAATAATCTGAAATGTTTTACTTGGTTTCCATGTTCCATACCAGTACAACTTGGAATATAATGACTCCACTGCAAACTTTTGATGGTGTTAAATTTGCTTGATGTTAGAAGTGGCCATGTCCTCATTTTGAATTCTCCTGGCTTGCTCAGGTTCCCCAGGTGAATCCTGAGGTCAGAGGGCAGGAGTTCTGCTTGCCTTGAACCAGTGGACAACATAGTTGGTCTTATACCTGTATCATCAGTGGATGCTCTAGGGGAGGTGTTTGGTTCATACTGACTTTCTGTCTTCTAATCTTCTTTTATTGCAAGATATTTTATGGTTATGGAATGAGCACTGAACATTTAAAACAGTCTTCGGAGCCAGGTTGATCCTAAGTGTTCCTAGGACAATGCATTTTTGCCCACTAGACAGATAAAGAAAATATCATTTGATGATGTGGCATGTTTTTTCAGTGAACAAAAATGCATGCAAACTAAATAGTACCACTATATTGTGTGCACAGAGGAACACATTAAGTCTTTCTATAAAAGGCTGTATTTGTTCAGTAAAGCAGTCTTGAAGTTCATATTATCCTGCAATAACTGGCTATAAATGGATGAGTGTATTTAGAATGTGAAGGCAGCACTTGAAGTTAATTTCCAGATGTATTTAGTTCTGTCTGTTGTGTCTTGGCATTTTTGAGCATTAGTTATATGTCTTGGTGCAGAAACAGCTTCTTTACAACTGGTATGATTTGCTTGCCCAAACAGGCACAGCACTGAGGGACCTGGATTTCAAACCACATACACATGTTTTTTGTGCATGCTATCTTATCTATACTTGTCATTCATCTCACATATGCTGGCAAGCACTGTTTTACTGCAGTAAGCCCAGTTCTTGAAGGACCAAGTTATAGGCTGCTTGCAACAGGCCCTTTCTGAAGCAATCAGTAAGTTTCTGATCACTCTCTTACTTTTTCTGCACTCAGCTGAGTAAAGAAATTGTTTCACTACCTACCAAGAGTGTATATTGGGATTATTTTCAGACTGACTTTATGTAAATCCCTGTGATACTTTTTCTGCTTGACTTTCCTTAACTTCCTGTTCTGATTGAACTTTGCAAATGGTGAACCAACACCAACAACTTACCAGGGACATTCAGTGTCTATAAATATAATAAAGGTATTTCTTGAGACTCCACTCATTGCATTCTTCATATTTGCTGAAATGTGCCATTATGAAATTCAGTGTAGTTCAAGAGCTCTGGACAGTCAAACTTTTGTGAATTGTGCTGGAAATCCATTATAGATCTCACATTCCAAACTGAATTTGGTTCCACATTTGTAAATAATAGTTTCCTGTGAAATCAGTGTGATGAGTGACATAATAAATGATTTCTTTTCCACCTTTGCCTCAACCAAGCTGGGAAAAGTTAATGCACAAGGAAGGAAAGTGCATGAAATAGTTTTGCAGATTTCAAATCTGAAGATATGATAGAACAGATGAACTGTAACTCCCGCAGTGATTTTCTATATGTCTGAGCAATGCCACTCACTGTTATTTGGGACCTGGAATTTTTCTGGAGTTAAATTATTGTGAATTTTGGACACTGTTAGGCAACCATGAGGGTACAGTCCCTGCTGGGTGTTAGAATTTCAACAAATGGCAACCTAACATTGTTAACTGTATATGTCACAAAATGATTGGGTGTTTTTTTTCTGATTCCATGAAGAGTGTTAGCACCTCCAGTGGAGACATGGGTTAGTTACTGAAGTATGTAGACTTACGAGACTCTTACATGACATTTGCACCAAACAATTAGTAAGTAAAAGGTTAGTTATGTCTCAAAAATTGAAGAAAACACAGGATACATTTAAAGTAATGTGCTTAGATCAGTAAATGGCATTCTGTGCTTTAGTCTGTATGAGTGACAATGAGAGCATTTACATTATAGCACATGTAGCAGGTGAGAAGTGTATATCTTTGTACATGAGACTGCTATAAGTTTTTTACCCCTCAGCATAGTTTTGCTCTTTGCTGGTTTGGCCACCTATTAAAGCTCCTGCTTTTGTAAACTTCCATGTGCACTCCTTTGGACAGATATAAACCTAGGGGTTAAAATGAACATAAGTGGGGAGAGTATGTTGCTGTGGCTTTAACATGGAGTTTATGAAACTTTAAGCTACTAGATTGCTTAGGATTGTCTCTCTTGAAGAACCTTTCTCTGTTCTGAGAACCAGAAAAAGCTCTGTGCGGTGGAAAAACCGATCATGTTCAAAAGACATTGCTGAAATATGTGTATGTTACTAAATCAGTGCAAAATAAGAGTGAGAAGGAGTTTATGATGCTAATGACAATCCTTTGCTGTCCTGCAGACAGACCAACAGGTTCAGTCCAGACTGTTACATTTAGGTTTTAGGAGCAGAAGTTTGCTAAGAATGATTTTCTCTTACAGCATAATGGGGTATTTTAAAGCAAGTAGTTTACAAGAAAAACTCACTGTAATTGCCTTTATTGTCTTTGATTGGTTGGTTGGTTGATCTTCGTTTCAGTGGAGCGTTAAGGACATTTGGCTAAACAATTGGTATCTAGAACTTGAGAAGGAAAAGTATTTTCCAAATACGTTTTCTTTACAGAATCAAGGCAGTTGAGTGTGGTAGGGATCTCAACCTGTTTCAGCCAACCTTGCATTTGCCCTATTTAAATCCATCAACTTAATCTACCTTTTACATTATAGCAAGTAGAAATTTTTGCACTTTGAGAATGGAGATACCAACTTGTCTATGCCCAACACACCTCATTGTGAATCACAAGCTCATGGCTTATTCACCGCAACTGGGAATTATTTTGGTTAAGCTTGATTTTCTTATCATAAAGGTGCTAGTTCTTAAAGTTAAGGGCATAAACCAAGTGTTTTTATCTGGCAGGAAATTGGGACAGTAAGGAGGAAAGCAATCAGGATAGACCAAAGAGACAGAGCTCTGCACATTTAGGAGATATTTCTGTTGTGAAGAATACCCAGTTTAACTTGACATATCTGTGACAGTAAGGCTGTGCACTGTCCTTAACAGAATTTTCTGTTTTCTATATTTCTTTTTTGTTCTAATAATCAGTTTTATTGTAGAAGCCACATAGCATAATTGATGTATTCCATAGTCCTTAAAAAGGCCTGGTGTTTATGTCTGGCAAAAAATGAAAAGTATGAAATATGTCTGTGAAAGAAATGGTATTTTAAAACCAATTCAAACACAAATATACAAAATATGTTTACATTCATACCATTGGACAGTCTCTGTTTTATGTAATTCTGAGACTGTCATTGGGCAGTCTCTGTTTTATGTGAAAAAAGTGGGTATTATGCATTGCTCTTTTTTATTTCCTGCAAGATAGCTGGATTCATCAACTTTGACAGCACCACTTCTCAGCTACTGCAGAAAGGTGTTATAGGGATGCCTCTTGCCAACTACTCATGAGAGCTGTGCTGCAGAAGCCTCACACAGACATCTCTTGTGTGCAAAGGCAATCCTGAGTATATTTTAGGGGCACCTTGGAGCTGCAAGCATAATTCAAAGACTATCAAGGGTTGCAGGACTACATGGGTGTGGTTATATAGTATGCAGTTCTGTCCAATTCTCTTAGTACTTGTGTACAGAGAGTCCGATGCACTTTGCGTTTTGCCAGTGTTTGCAATAAATGTAGTCATTCGACCTTCTTTTGCCTTCTGCAGAATTTAAAGTTCTGGGCAAGTTTCTGTTTGCCTCATTGGCAGTTCTGGGTTTAACTTGTCAGCTAAAATATCAATGAAACTGAAGAGGAGGCATTTTTTAATCCAGTTCAGGAATAACAAGAATAGGGCCAACAAGTGACCCTGTGTGTTACTAAATATTAAATTTTAAAAGTATATTTCATGTCATGGTTCCTTGTAATGCTGTGTAATTGAATCCAGTTATGGAACTGTAGCTGTGCATAAAATAGCTGACACTTTAAACTGGACCAAAAGCTCTGATAGCACATCCTTGGCAATGTTACTAAGCAGGAAGAAAATTATCTGTAGCTTGGCATTAATATGTCATTGTTTGCACAGGATAGCTGAAGCACAGGAAGGAGATGTTGAGAAATTATACCTGAACTTGATTAGGCAGGTTATGATGTGAGTGACATCCACACAACTTGCTGGCAGACTAACATAACATGCCTTATTGTTCCATCCTATGAACACATATATAATTTAGCAGTCATTGATGAAAATAGAAAAGAGACGTAAAATCAGTGACATTGAAGAGTTTTTCTCCTGTGCAAGACATTTGAAAAGAAATCTGTGCTATCCATCTCTATCACAGTTGTGCACGCAAAAGACTGATTTAGACAGCATATAGCTGCTTCCTAAACAGCTCTGGTTTGATTCATCTAGGTATTTTTATTGTAAGTTTTACAATCGATCTGAATGACATTTTTATTTTCAAAACAAAGGATGTAATGAAGACATCAATATCAGATTTTGTTATTTGTATTCACCTTGAAAAGAAAATTCTCAGGTTTAGCTTTAGTCACAATGATATTTATGCAGAAATCTGTTGTTCATGACAGATTTTTATGTTCAGAAATCAATCATAACTCTGAGCAGGAGAGATGGCTCCTAAGTTGCATCCATATGCCAAATGAGTGCAGAAACTGCAAATCAAAGGCATAAAAATATGCCCTAAATTTTTGTGCCACAGATTATTTTTAAGTCTCTGTTTCTGTGCAAAATCGTAGGCCACCTTTGGTTTTGGATTTGTTTTTTTGTAGGTGGGGTTTTGTTTGTTTGTGTCGTGAGTTTACCAGCCCCCTTGGGCTGGGATAGTCAGGTCCAGGTGGATTTCTGGAGAAGACCCAATCAAAAGTTTTAGTAACACCTCTGCTAATGACATATTTAAGAAAACGGAAGAGAAGGTGATTGTGCAGAAGAAATTAAGCAGCCATGTGAGGAGGGAGGCCTCCTGCCCCCCAGCCCTGGGTCAGGGGCAAGTGTAGCAGTGAAGCCCCGGCCAGGACATCTAACAGACTGGAGAAAAAAAAACTCCAGAGAGAAGCTGCCTGCCTGAAAACATGCTGCAGAAGAGAATTCCAGCCCCAGTGGAGAATAGAGGAGGACAGTTGAGATAAGAGACTACACCAAGGTCAGTCTAGCAGGATAAGAGCCGAGGCGAGGTGGGGGAGCCCCCATCTCTCCCTCCAGCAGGGTAAAGACTGAAAGTTGAAAACCCTGCCACCTGTAGAAGATTATTGATAACAAGAGATCCTGGGTTCGACTCCCAGTGGTGCTTCCGTAGTGCAGAGACCCCCCAGCAGCTCATGGAGGAACTTGGGCCGGAGTAGACGAGAGCATACAGAGGCTGTGGCCCCTCATGAGAGGCCTGAGATGAAGCAGAGTCCTGCTAGAGACCTGTGGTCCATGGAGAGAGGACCTACGCTGGAGCAAGTTGTTTCAGTAGGACTTTGTAGTCCCAGTGAGGGATCCATGCTGGTGCAGCTCACTTGTGACCTTAAAAGACAGAAGAGAATGGAAGAGCTGTTGTCCTGGGTGGACCCACAAGGAGAGGTCTATTTAAGACTGTCTTCTGTGGGAAGGGACCTCCACAGAACAGAAGAAGGACTCAAAGCCATTCTCTGTAGCCGTGGCTGAAGACTATGGTGAAGCAGGTGTCCCCCTGTAG
>VYXB01007092.1:711-77661 GCA_013397135.1 Pachyramphus minor | reverse complement strand
TATTCCTTAGTTTTTATCTTGCTAGTAACAAATCTTAATATTATTCCCTTACGTCAAGCCTCTGTTTTGTCTGTATAAAACCTCTCTCAACTTATAGTAATTGTGTAGAGGGGGAAGTTTGAAAAAAAATTAGTCCCTGGTAAACTCACGACAGTTTGTTTTAGTTTTAGTTTTTGTTTTCAATTCATCATAAAAGGGGGCAGTGGCACTGATGGAAGTGCTGGTGGTGTCTGCCTCTCCTGTGGGTGGGAGTCCCGGACATGTGGGGGAGGTAACATAGCTGATGTTACACTCCCAGAGACTGTCCTCCCCAGGGGCTGTCTCATGTTTCATGTCTAGTGGTGCTGGAGGAGCTGGCATTGGAAGGACCCTAGGATGGTATATTTAGTTGACTGTCCCTGTATTTGTGGTCTGGGTAAAGTGATAAATAACTGAATGTAAGAAGGTCATAAGGAGTGTTAGTATATGAGCCAGAATCTTTGAATTAATGTTTCTTCATACAGTAACCTGAGGTTTACTAAATTACATGTTTCTGGGTTTTTTTTCCTGTTTGTGTTTTGTGAGGTTTTCTGGAGGGTTGGGGTTTTTTTGTTTGTTGTTTTGGTATGTTGTTTGTTGTTTTGGTTTGGATTTGGGTGTTGGGTTTTTTTGAGAGAAATTATTAGTCTACAACTCTGTACCATGACACCAGTGGGATTTTACAATTGCAGTGTACTTCAGCAGGAAATGCATGTGAATTTTTAACTGATTAATTATTAAACGCATACCAGGCAAGTTGCAAATTGTGGCCTACTTCTTCCAAGCATTGTCTGGCCACATGAGCAGCCATGTTCATCCTTGTAGCAGTGCTGAGCCATGTGGGACCACTGCCACATGTGGAGCTGGGCACTTACATATGTGTTTTAAGTATATGCAAACAGTGTAACCTTTTTTCATAACCATTTTGCAAAATCCACTCCAGATTATTTTGTCTTTCGTTTTCACTTAAGCCAAGCCATGCTAATTTTTTCCTACTGCTTGCTTTTAGGAAATAATAACTGAGAAGCCAAAGGGTTTGGCAAACAAGGTGGAGATTCTAAGAATGTGAGGCCATTATTGTGCATTACAGCCTGGTACCATCGCATTTGTGCTCCTTTGTTTGTTTTCTGATTTCTAAAAACAATTGTGAGGGATTTTCATATAACATATCATGATTGCATTTGGATAATTTGGAGAGTTTGTTCTTCAGAGCCAAACTAGACAGAAGGAATGAAGTAGTTCTTTAGAATCATAGAATGGTTTGGGTTGGGAGGATCCTTAAAGACCATCTAATTCTAACCCGACTGCCATAGGCAGGGACACCTTCCACTAGATCAGGTTTCTCAAAGCCCATGGCTCTGGTCTTTAGTCTTTTTGACTTGGACTATAGAAGGAGCTTTTTTCTTGGACTATAGAAGGAGTTACTCAAAGCAATAAAGAATGTGTTGAATTCAACAGACTTTAACTAGGTGTATCCAGCTGGACCTTGCTAGACCTCCCTCCTTGACCACCCCAGCCTATCTAAGTTTTTGTGAGTTTCAGAGATTTTGCTAACAACATTTTTCTTAATATGGTGTCAATGCTTTCAGGAGCATTTAAATTTTTTTCTGCAGTAACCTCTCATAGTAATCCAAAGTCTTAATAATTGTTTCCACATAAATTACTGAGAAGCGTGGTGGTAGCAAGGTGAGTGACACCTGAAATGTTAATTCTTGGGAATACTGGCAGCTTTGCATATTTTGCAAATCAAATTAAATCACAAATCTGTTGCAAATAGGAAGGGATTTCAACATTAAAATAATTAAGAGTCTGGGGAGATTGACTTGACATATGGAAAAGATTTAAGGAGAAAACTACACATTTTGCTGCATAATGGTGATGAATGTGCAAAAAGTAGGAATTATGATAACAATAATACTAATTAATAATTACTTGGGAGTTTCAATAGTAAGGGGAAAATGTAGGGGAAAGTATTGGCCTGCAGTATGTGGCCAGTACCTTTTGACATTAGTTTTTCACATCTGACCCATATTCTTTGCTCTTTATTGATACTGTGCGATGACTGAAAAAATTCACCTCAACATAATGTTTAGAGAACAGATTGTCACACTTAGTCCGATCAGCAATCTTGCATCTGATACTGTTTTGTCTATCTTTTGGCCTTTTTTTCCTATGCAGTCATTAATGTCAGATCACTGGGATTTATTTTACCTTTGTTTTGCCCATAGCAATCAAAACTGTGTTGTTATTAAGCTCTCCATTCTTGAAGATAGCTGTGGCTTATAAAAAAACCTACACATCTGCTTGGATTTTAGCTAATGCCACTGGTGATGTCCTCACTTAAGAAAGATACCTGTTGGTTTGGTGTTTTGCTAAGCATTGATACGTGATGGGGTTTCTGAGTGTGTGTTTGCACGTGTCTGTGTATGAAAGATTTTAAAGAAACATCTCTGGAATACTTCTTTCTCTCTTCTAGCACTTGATCAGGAGATGATGGGCTAATAATGTTCTCCAGAGAGTGGGAGACTTTTCTTTTAGAACTGTCAAACTTCCTCCACTGCTTTTGGACATGCAATGTTTAAAATACGATGATAGTTCTCAGTGTAAATTGAAGTTACCTATGAAGTCTCCTCTCCCCTCCCCTTCCCTTTCTTTCTCCTGTTCTCTCCCCATTATTGGAAGTCTCCATATTAGTTGTGTACATCTGAAAAGGATTCTGCTCTATATATGCCAGTGCCCAGATATGATAAGCCAGACAATAAACTAGTAGCTGGGGGTTTATGGTATAGTGTGTAGCCAAAGTGTGGATCTTGTTTTCTTTTCCTTCATTAATGCTTTGTTTACAATGTAAGTATTCTGAGGATGCTTATGAGGAAACATAGGCACTGTCTTTGCAGTGCAAGTGCAGCCCATTCTTATCCCCAAAGCGTAGATGCCTCCACTTTAGGAACCACCAGTCTGGTATCTGGATGGACTTGAATTGCTGGGAACAGGGACCTGCAATTTTGTTGAAATAACAGATCATATTGATTATGATTCAGATCCCCAGATTATCAGTTTTGTTGACTGCTCAGTTGCTATCCTGTGGTTCTTGCAAGCTACATTTATTTTTGAGTGGGAATAAACTCCCTGTCACATGAGGGTTTTTGTTAACGTAGTACTCTGACACACTTTGGATGAATGATTCCTCTTGGCAACTCAAGTTCATAAAAGTGCATCTGCCTGTGGGCTCCTGTTCAGACTTCATTGGTTTATTTTTGACTTTTAAATCCATCAGTTGTTTGGGACATAAACAGTTGGAAAATCTCCTATTATTTTCATATACTGTGCAGCAGAAGTGATGTTTAATGGCAGGGATATTTGAGAACAAGTTTTGTTGAATTTCTTGTGATGATGCTGAAGGTAAAATCCATCTTTATTACCTAGAGCACCGACCTATTTAGATGTTCAGGACAAGTTCATTGGTGGGTTCTGACATGGCGTGGAAAATGGTTTTGCATCAGTGTACATTGGTAGGATTTCAGTTAGCTGTGAAGTGTGGGTATTTTACAATATAATGTATTGCTAGCTATTTTTGTTCCAGTTGTACATTTCAGTTCCCACAAATTAGTTCTGAGAACTGAAGAGGAATGCCTCTCTGTATTTAAAGTGATAAATAAGATCTAGCTGACATGTGAGGCATGTGGGCTATGTTTTAGCACCTACACCAACCTCTTCTAAGAGCAGTGTGGTTGTTTGAGTTTCCATGGATGAAAGCTCCTGTATAACTGATGTAATCCAGAGTTGAATGAAGTCATTCAGCTTCTGTATTTAAAACTGCATGCTTGTCCCCAGTTAATTACACTATAAAATTGGCCTGGTTTTTCAGGCTTGCTTTTTCAGACACACAAGTGCATCCACAAGACATCCTGAAGATAATGAGAGCTGATAGTACTTAGTGCATTGGTAAATGAGACCACATTTTAATAAGTGGCTAAATATGACCTCAATATGCAACTTCATTCAGCACTGCTGAATACCCTTTACCCTTCACTGCTACAAAGAAGTTACAAAATTAGTCTGTGACCTCAGAGTAGTCATATACTTATAGTGTCCCAGTTTGGTTACTTGAAAATACCGTAATATCAGACATGATGACAATAAAAAAATAATTTCCTCCTATTTATTTCCCTTGACTTATTCTGGATTAATTCAGCAACATTTCAAGTTTTCCTCAAGTTCTGCAGCTTGTAGAATAGCTGAGCTTATTGACTGTGCTTAAAAAAAGACAGGATGATTGTGCATTATGGTGCAAGGGACAGAGCAATAAACAAGCACACTGACAGGGTCTGGTTGTAACATCACTGTAGTGATGCTGTGATAACACGGCTTGAATAAGGGAATGTTTTCGTCAGCAAAGCACCAGAGAATATAATGATGTGGGAAGAAGAACCATCTGTCTCTCCATCTCTAATTTTGTTGATACACCCCCCACCCCCCCTGCAATTATGGTAGAAGTAACGTGCATGCACATGCATTATCACACCATGCAATCCAAACTCCACAGGGGCAATGGTGTCCAGCTATACTGTTACGGTTGCTGTTAGTAATAAACAAGTCAGCTTCTGTGCACAGAGCATTTTTAACTCAAAGCTTATTTGATTTGGGTTTCTATTACTTGGCCCAGTTTCCATTCTGCTTTATAGTATGTCAGTATAGATGAATCTCTCAATCTTCTTTCAGGATAAATTCTGTCCAATATCCACTTTCTAGCTGTACAATAATTCACAAAGCTAATAAAGGAATGATCACTGAGACTGAGCTTGTTGCTATGCAACTGCATTACTAAGATAACAACGCAAGCCATTTTTATATATCTGCTGTATCTTATACAACTGAACTCATTTATACTTTATTTGGATAGAATCAGGTTATCCTTGACAACTTAGTTGAGAGGCTGTTTCAACTTGGAATGAGAACTTTTTTTTTTCTAGAGGATAGTTTTTAGATCTCATTTTCTCCTTGGTTACTGACCCAGTTCATGACAACTGTTTATCTGGCTATGCAATTATAGCAGGATGGATTTCTCAGCTGATCAAAACCCAACACATTTTTAAAGAGTCCTTAGTAGAACATGATTTGACTTGTTAAATAGAAAATGTATTCCCTGGACAAAGACACAAATGTATGATCTTCAGTATTGAATGCTTAATTCTTTTACAGCAATCATTCTTTTACCAAATGTATGTGTATGGTATATGTGTGTGTGTGTGCATATCTATATCTATGTATCTGTCAATGTATCATAGAGCTATATTCCCCATTGGCCTTAAGAACAGAGGATGGTGAAAGGTATTATATCAAAACCAAGGGTCTATTTTGCATTTCTGCACTTTTTGTATACTATTTAAAATCTATCTATATTCTACAGAAGCAAACATCAGAATTGATTGTTTTGTTCTATTTTACATTCTTAGTGTGATGAGGAATTTTTCAATGTATAAAAGGAGGTACAGATACCAACTTGAGAATATACTCAGTTCGAAAGTGACTCAGAAAAGAACGCGATCTTTCTTTTACATAAAAATTCTGAAATTACAGTATTTCCAAACATTAACATTGCTTAATATTTATATCACAGTGTTACAACAGACATCCAGTGTAGCTCCTGTTTCTTGGTGTTCTGAACCCCTCTGAAGTTTTAAATCACCCAGTGTCCATTGGCAGCTTCTACAGTGCAATTATGTGCTGTGTCAGTACAATATGATTGGAAAACAGAGTTGTAGGGGTGTAGCAAAATGAACACAGTGTATTGTAAAAATAGAAAATCTGACAAATCGTACAGCACTGAATGAATTATTCATTCCATAGCTAATTACATTGACTCTTTATGTTAGAATTTTACTGACGTTGACACAGGAGATGGAATTCAGTTTTCAATTAAGATACCCCAATACATCTCTTCATCTAATTGTAATCTTCATTGTAATCAGCAGAGGTCAGGGATTCAGCTGGATTCAACTCAGTTGTCTGTTTACAGGTTCTAGGCAATCCACAAGACAGGTTTAGCAGATCTGATTTAAGACTTACCTTATCATAGAATCATAGAATCAGCTGGGTTGAAAAGGACCTCTGAGACCATCAAGTCCAACCCTTGATCCACTACCACTGCCATTACTAGACTATGGCAGTAAGTGCCACATCCAGTCTCTTCTTGAATACCTCCAGGGATGGAGAATCCACCACCTCCCTGGGCAGCCCATTCCAATGCCTGATTACCCTCTCTGTAAAGAATTTCTTCCTAATATCCAATCTAAACCTCCCCTGGTACAGCTTAAGACCGTGCCCTCTTGTCTTACTGGTAGTTGCCTGGGAGAAGAGACCAACCCCCACCTGGCTACAGCTTCCCTTCAGGTAGTTGTAGAGAGTGATGAGGTCACCTCTAAGCCTCCTCTTCTCCAGACTAAACAACCCCAGCTCCCTCAGCCTCTCCTCATAGGACTTGTGTTCCAGTCCCTTCCCCAGCCATGTTGCTCTTCTCTGGACCTGCTCCAGCACCTCAATATCCTTTCTGAACTGAGAGGCCCAGAACTGCACCTTGTAGGTCTTGCACTTTTTGAGGTTTGCTGGATACAAGCAGAATAAATCACCTCTTTCCATGGGTTTGAGCCACTTATCTGGGGGCAGCTCAATCCTATGTTAGGTATGTATTTTGCATTACTGAGTTCTGGAGGTGACACTGACTGAAAAGTGAATTTACATGTCTATAACAAAGTTCTGGTTGCCCAGTTAACTTTTTAGATGCTGCGGTGTGTCCTTCTTGTTCTCCAAGTGCTGTTACAGTCCTCCTGTAGAGCCTTGCATTACAGTCTTTGCTAGTGTCTTGGATACCCATGTGGTACCAGGCTGGATCTGATCTGTTAGCTAGGTGTGTGTTTATGCAGTCAAATCCTGCCCAGAAAGACACACATGGATATTAGGCACTTTAATCTGGAACTGAATTGCATCCAGAATTACCACCAACCAGCAGCTGCCATTTTTCTTTAAAGAGTTTAAGTGCAAGCGACTGAATACAAGGGGATGTTGTCTGGTTGAAACTTCATCTGGTCATCCCAGTACTGGATGGTAGTTGTGGTCTATGGGAATTATGACGATGGCAGCAAGAAGATGGCTGGTATTAACAAACTGCAACATGACATCCTTTCAGAGCTGGACTTCCCCTGGCCCATCCTCCTGTGACAGACTGCAAAGATCAGGAAAAACAGTAGGTAGCCTTGAGGACAGTTTGTTTGAAGTCATAAGGATCTTTCTGGTTTAGGAGATGGGGAATCTGCTGCTGTCTCATTGAGCGAGGCAGAAGTGAGGGAAGTTGGATGGCTCACATCTATCATGTCTGAGCCAGCTGGTGATTGCCTCATGCTGGGAGAGTGTTGCCTGTTCTCAGAGGGACTCCAGCCAAGGTCAGTGAGAGACTGGAGCTACTGTATGAAGCAAGACAGTTTTAAAAAAAGGAACAGTTATTTAAGGTTGTGTGGCCATGCTCTGTTGAAGTCAGTGGTTTTCTATACATTCACATTAAAATAAAGGTGTTGATAGTAATGACACAAATTAGGCAGGTTTTAAGGGTAGTATACAGCTGGCAGTATATGTATATTATGTCTGTCTGTCTTTTGGCATTCTACTGTTGAAAAATATTTCCAATCTAAGTTAACACAGTTGTAAGAAAAGGCAGAGGGTAAGAAAGCTAACTTAACTCATAAAAGGAGACATAATATTTTTTTTCTTTTAATATTATAGTTGCAATTTTTTTCTTTGAATGAATATGGAAGTTTCCTGTTTGAATAGATAGGAATCCATGAATTATTTCTATTCACACAATCTGTGAGCATGGAAACCTGTAATTGTTTACAATTTGATTCCTACGTGCATAACACGTGGCATGTCTGGTAATCACTGACTCAGGAAGTAACTTCAAAATGTCCTTTGTTTTTTGTGAAATGTTTAGAATAGATTAATCTGCTTTATGCTAAATGGAAGACTGTTTCTTTAACTCTTGTTTTATACTGTCAATCGTTATAATTTAGTACGTCGTCGTCTTTGACAAATCCTTTCTAGGCTTGTCTCTGCAATAAATCTTTGTCAATATTTCTCCCTTTTGTCAGTCTTTTGGACTGATGATTCCCAACCTACAAAACTGTGTACTTTACTGCGTCAAACTGCTTTCATGTGGTACAGACCCTTTGACCACAACAGGAGTGGCATCCTTGCTAGTCCTCCTTTGCACATAGAATTATGGTGAAATCTACCCTGAAATGCGTTCATGTGGAAAGTAAACATAGTGGATTTATCCACTTCACTGACTCATCCAGTGGCTGTGTTCCTATGAACACAGAAAGACTTACATTTTTAGTTCTGCATGTAACTTCTGATTCACACTGAATTGTGCTGATAAATCTGCAGCCAGGCTGTGGCTGGTCATGCATGAATGCGTAGTGCGGAAGCTAAACTCACGCTTCTTCTGCCCTTACAATTTTGTCTAAAACTAGTTTCAGTTCCCAGATTTGCTCTATCAGTGTTTGCCAGCTCATCTAAATGAATAAAGACGATAGAATGATTGGCAAGACCCCTCTACAGCAGTCAGAAAGAGTGGGTTAACAAAAAGGAACAAATACCACTGAGGAAAATACGTTCGAACCCATCTTCAGGGTTGCGTTCTGTGGATGCATCAAGGAACACTTGCAAAATCATCATCAATAATTTGAAAAGTCACATTGATACAAAGGGAAGTATTAGAGTCTGTATTCTGCTGCTGTACAATATAATCCTAAGGTTTTTGGGTGAAAGTTCACTTTCGTTAGTGAAGCTGCATTTTGTCAGTCAATGTTTCCGAAAGTACTGTGTCTGTGAAAGATAGGACATTCTTAATACACAGAACTGCTCTGTCTTGTCTGGGTTTTTTTAATTTATTTTTTCTCTTTTTACTTTTTTTTTTCTTTTTTAATAAAATGCTAGTAGTAGTCTTGTGAAATATTCAAGACTGAACTAGAAAACTGAAAATAGAAATTTCAGAAATGGTAATCCATTCACTTTCTTAAAGCCAGTCCCCTTTACAATTTAGGTAGTCAGTTGTGCAAAAATTGAAGTCTTCCCCATTAAATAGGAAAAGAACTGAAAATCTCAATGTTTCTCTCAAGAACCAAGAGCTCTGTCAACAAGCTTAGCAATAAAATAGAAAGCTACTCTACGTAAATGGTTCGTAGGAGTTTTGTAGGAGTATTTTTTCTTTCTGACAACCTTCCAGATCATCTCAAAAAGACTGTCTCTGTTTCTTACTGTTGTTATATGCTGCAGTCTTTTCACATCCTCCAAGTATTTTCTTAGGAGAAATGGTGCAAGGAATTGTATCTATTTTATATTTTAAAAGTAAAAGGTATTCCAGGAAAATGCTTCCACTGAGTTGTATTGATTAGCCTGTAACTCACATTGCTCAAAATCAGAAGTCATTGTTGTCTTCTGTAGGTGTTCTTTAAAATTTTCACAAGAAAACAATGACAACTAAGTTTTAATGTTTTATCCTTTATTTTTTTAGAATTCAAGTCTTGCTTTGTGAATGAACATTTTGTGGAAATGTCAATGTCCTTATTTATTTACATTTTATTCTTTCATTGTAATCACCCATTGTAGTGTCTCCCGATATACTAATCAAAGAAATGTGCATTTAATTGGGGCACAGAATTTCCTCATGAATACTTATTTGATAATACAAAATACTATTAGAGTGGTAGACTGCTTAGCATGTAATAAAAGATGAATTTATACTGTCCCAAATATCTGTCTTGGCAGATATTAGAACTAATTTGTAAATACTTCATAAGTTAATGTCCAAGTCACATGGAAATGGAGATTTGGACTGGTCTGACAAAGATAAGCAGCTCTGAGTTACACAGACCAATCACCAGAGAAAATATATTGTCAGCAACAGTAATTACAGCAGGTAATTTGTCATTTACCCTGTTACAGACAAGTAAATGTGATGAGTTTGAAACACACCAGCTGTCACACAATGTTAACTTTGATGTTTAGGGTTTGGAATCAGGTAGTAGAATCTTTTAATGACAGTGCATTTAAAAAAAATGAAAATAAGGTTTCACACTTTTCAAAGCGGTGTTAAATGACCAGTCCAGAAAGGCGAGGGTTCATCAAGAGTAATCTGTTTTAATTTTTTGTGTGTTTTTAATAAACTTGGAGTCTGCAAATACTTAGTAAGAAAAATTTATTACCTTGTTCCCAGCCCTTCAGAAGGTGGAATTGGATGTACTTAGCTTCTGTCTGCATAATTTTAATGTTTGAGAAGTAAACAGAGTTTGTGGGTGATGGTAGTGTGAACAGATATTCTAGTCTGCTTTGAATACCCTGTGTTTATTCACTTTGTGTACTTTCCGTGGGATGGGCTTCATCTTAGTTTGAAGTCCTCCAAAATTGTTTACGGCATCTCAGCTTAAATCCTAACTTTTCCAAAGAGCAGCCATGTGAAAGAAGTACGATTATAAAAGTGAAATTATCCTGGGATGATAGTAATAGTAGCAAAATGGAATATCAGGTCAAAGTTTACTTTTTTCCTAATTCTGTGATTTGATTCTAAATTCAGATTTTGAGTTTTTGAGATCTGAGCAATACTGTATACTGTATATAATTTATGGTTCTGGTTATTAGAACAATTCATGGTGTCCTTAAGCAGGACAGCAAATTCAATGGCAGAATTTTTCAGATATATAAAGGTTGCTAAGATGTGCTTAATGATTCTATGATACAGTTAAGTAGAGAAATAATTATTTGTAAGCTCAATAGACACTAACAGTTGAACTGTGGCAACAAAAACATGGTGTGGTCTGGAAAATCTACCCATGAAATAAATTAGCCAGTGTCAAGTTTCACACCATTGCAGGGGTGGGAGAAGGAGGATGAAAGCAAATTTCATTGCATCTTCATTACTATGACATGCTGGGTTTTGTTAGAAGCGACCAGAAGGCTCTGCAGGTTATGTCCTGGCATCAAGCGCTATATGGGAACTGCAGAAGCAAGGAGAACTTCATGGTTTATAGGCTGGGTATGTGTGTTAGCTCTTCCCTAAAACTGTGCTGTGGTAAGAACTGACTGTACCATTTTCCCCAGGTGCTTTTATTTCCAGGGAAGATGACTGATGTGCAGTGTTTGTGAGGGATACATTTACTGTGCTGTTTTGGTGCACCTTTGTAAACTATCAGGGAAGGATGTACCCTAGGGAAAATTGATGCATCACTAGAGACAGCATCAAGGCTGACCAAAGGGCAAGAGCATCAATATAGCTCTACCTTACCATCACTGAAGCATACTGTTTTCAAGTAGAGAACCCTCTTTAAAATCAGGGGAGCAATATTTAAGGAAAGCCTCCTCTCCCTCTTGTCTTGTCAAAAATAGTACTGTCCTTGATATCCAGTGAGTGATCTGAGTGTCTGAGTCACAGCACTGCCAAGGAAATGAGAAGAAACATCTCATGCATTAAGAAATCCCCCTGCTGCATGAGAGGACAGAAAAAACATTTGTTTCCTAATATTTATGGCTAGGTAAGTTGCTCCGGATTCTTGCAGATAAGAGCAGGATCAAAACAACAGCAGCATTTCATCCACCACTGTGGTGCCTCTTTTTTTCAGGCACAGACCTTGATAATGACGCTGAAATGTTCCAACTGATCTTCCACAAGCCCCTGGCATGTGTTGACAAACCCTGGTCACAGTGCTATCCCAAAAAGAATAGAAGAAAAGCACCAGGTTTTTATAGAGAGCTTTAAGTACCTTTCTATTTTATCAAGCCAACTTTGACCAGTACTTGATTGAGACATCTTTCCTTTGTCCCACTGTGTATATCCAACCTTCTGTTAACTCTGTGCCAAAAAACTGTTCAAAAGTGGTTTTATGGAGCCCTCAAGTCATGTGGATTATCTGTAAGTTGTTACTAGTGAAATATGAGAACAGGCAGCAAGTTATGAGCCTCAACAGCAGTCAGGTTACTTTACAGCTTTATTTGTGCAACAGAAATGAATGTATGTTGGAGTCCAAATAGCCAATGAGTATCTGTTGCTGGTGGCAGACTTGTTATAACATGAAGCCTTTTAGTAAGGAAACAGTAAATAAATAAAAAGGGTTGAAATTAGGAGAAGAAGTAAAATAAATTCATTTGGCTGAGGAAATTGTATTTGCAGCTCTAGTCTGGCTATTCTACTGGCAGTAAAGTAGGGAGCATTCCTATAGATGTAGAATTTGCTATCATTGTCACTTTGGACAGCATCAGAGAAGATTTTGAAAGCATCAGTTACCATCAGTACCTGGGAGGTTTCATGTGTAATACAAGTTGGAATTAAATAAAGTTTACCTTGGAAAAAAATAATGCATCTGGCTAGATGCATTATAAAAAAAGATGAATTTATGAAGAAATACCTTTTAAAAGTTAGAACTTTTTAAACCTGATTTTAAAATGTCACTGGTAAAAGAGGCAAGATATTAAGAGATCAGTTTGATTTAAGAAAAAAAGAAATGGGTGACAAGGTCACAGACTTTATGTCTAGACTGGAATCTCTTAAGGTGGGATTTTTGAAATCGTTTTGCATTTACATTACAGTCCTGGCATTGTAATCAGTGGGAGTTACAGATGTTCCTTTAGGGAAGACAGATCTCTGCTAAGTGCTTTAGAAAATCCTTCCCTTAAACTTTTCTGTTCAAGAGGGAATATAAAAAATGGCAGACATGAAGGAAAGTCAAGATAAATTAAAGCTTTTTTAACTTTAGCTGTCAGGCGAAATATTTTTCAATATATTTACATTGCCTAACTGGTTAAAAAGTATAAAAATGCACATGATGTTACATGAAGTAACAATGATTAATATTACAATAGAAACCTCAATGAGAAGAGTGTATTTTGCAAAAATAAGTATTTTTCCAAGAAACAGGAAATCACAGTTACAAATCACATTTTGAGGATGATGAAACTTAGGTGGGCTTAAGAAAGTTTAAATGCTTTGATTAAGAGCTGTGGAGGAAGATCAAGGGAATAATGATACACCTGCCTCAAAAAATGTATTTTACCAATCAACTTGTGGCTGACTTAATGTATCTTTGTCTTCCCAGTGTTCCAAGAGATCTTGGCATGGATTTCTTGGTTTGCAGATATAACAGGAAAGGTGGACTGGTCAACATTCAAGTCATGTGTTAGGCTTTTCAAGTTGAGTCCTAGAGGAGAGCATACCCTGTTTAGAGCCATAAAACCCAATATTAGAGCTACAGAATTTGATACTATTATTGAAAAATTTAAAGGGTCCTAGAGCTGAGAGTTATGTATTCCATCAGTCTAGGAGAAACATCCAGAACACGAATAACCAAAAATAAAGAAAAGAGATTTTGTGCAAAGAAAAAAGTCCTAAAGTCAAAGTAAAAGGGTAGGGAAAAGAGTATATACCTCTTCTAGGCTTTGGTGTGTGAAATAGGTTTTTTTAGATGAAAGTCTACTGTGAAATAATTGAAATCTTCTCAGAGAAAGTTTTTAAAAAACTAGTGCTGACTAGAATTAGAATGTCCCATATTTCTTAAAGTTGTATTTGCATGTAAATATGCAGTATTTCTCTGCATATTTTTAGTCACAGTATCTTTCTTGTGTTATCTGCCTTGGTAAAGAACAGCACACACGTTAAGGGTTTTGGTTGTCCTAGAGAGAAAAAAACATTGTGATTGGAAACGTGAGGTATTTTAGGGATCAATTTCATCATTACAGTGTCAGGATTTGTTTTTTTGTGAAAAAAGTTATACCAGTTCCAAAAGTACAGCTCAGTCTATACCTTGTCTCGAGTCTTGTCAGAGCTACAGCCACCTTGGAATTTTCTCCAAAGCTCTCCTAGCCTCATAGGCAGATGCAAGGAGAATGAGTGCTTGTTCCTTCTCTTGGGCAAGTGTTTTTTCAGTTGTTTTAATCCTACATCCTTAATTGCCAGTAATATAGTTTCCCTGTTATATCTTCCTGGTAGTATAACTAAGATGCAATTCTGGACCTTTCTCATATGGATAGGAAAAGGAACACTGAATTTTGGATGTATCCTCAAGTGGATTTTCTTCCTAAAGTTTCATTACGGTTACCTTATTTTTCCTTTTCTACTATATTAACACCAAATATAGAATAAATAAATAAACTAATAGATGAAAGAGAGAAATAGACATCTGGATGGGATGGTGGCAGCTGTTCTAGCTAAAGAACAACAATGAACTAAATAATTACAGACAGAAATAGCATCTCAGAAAGCAGGATGGTCTCTAAACAGATGTTAAAAATAGAACAAGCACATCCCAGAGCTGTTTTTATTATCTATATAATTTAAAGAAAAAGCAGGAAAATTCTGAACATAGGTATATAGAAATTGTTGTTCCTGGCTGCACTGAACAAAGGATTAGAAAATGGGGATCAGGAACAGCATGGATATACAGGAGATAAAGATCAGTCAACAAGATTAGCAGGGAATAGAGGAGACCTAGCTTTTGGACTCCCCAACTTTGAGCTGAGGACAGCTGCTGGTGGTCATTAATGATTAATGCTGACTCCAGCATTAACTAAGGGTAAACTGTGTGATGGTAATTCTATGAGTAATTAAAACATTTTGCATTTAAATTAAGGAATACCTATAGAAAGGCAAACTGGGGAATATGAATCCAAAAATTTAACATGAATGTATGGAAAATATAAAATCATAGACTCCCTTAGGTTGGAAAAGGCCTTTAAGATCATCAAGTGTAACCCAGGACTGCGAAGTCCACCACTGAACCATGTCCGTAAGTGCCACATCTACAAGTCATTTAAATATCTCCAGGGATGGTTACTCAAACACTTCAGTGGGCAGTCTGTTCCAGTGCTTGACAATGCTTACAATGAAGAATATTTTCCTAATATCTATTCTAAACCTCCCATGGGACAACTTGAGACCATTTCCACTTGTCCTATCACCTGTTACTTGGAAGATGAGACTGAACCCCACCTGTCTACAACCTCCAGTCAGGTAGTTGTAGAGAAGGTCCTCCGCGAGTCTACTTTTCTCCAGGCTAAACAACCATAGTTCCCTCAGACACTCCTCNAAACATTTTGCATTTAAATTAAGGAATACCTATAGAAAGGCAAACTGGGGAATATGAATCCAAAAATTTAACATGAATGTATGGAAAATATAAAATCATAGACTCCCTTAGGTTGGAAAAGGCCTTTAAGATCATCAAGTGTAACCCAGGACTGCGAAGTCCACCACTGAACCTGTCCGTAAGTGCCACATCTACAAGTCATTTAAATATCTCCAGGGATGGTTACTCAAACACTTCAGTGGGCAGTCTGTTCCACTGCTTGACAATGCTTACAATGAAGAATATTTTCCTAATATCTATTCTAAACCTCCCATGGGACAACTTGAGACCATTTCCACTTGTCCTATCACCTGTTACTTGGAAGATGAGACTGAACCCCACCTGTCTACAACCTCCAGTCAGGTAGTTGTAGAGAAGGTCCTCCGCGAGTCTACTTTTCTCCAGGCTAAACAACCATAGTTCCCTCAGACACTCCTCGTAAAACTTGTTCTCTGGTCTCTTTACCAGTTTCAATGACCTTCTTTGGACACTCTCCAGAAAATAATTTAATTCAATAAAATTACAACATTTACTCTTTGAAAATAGTGTGCTTATAGTGAGACTTCGAGTAACCCTACCAATTAGAGTTTAACTGACTTAATATGAAGTCCAAAAGAAATTAACCTTTTGTCACTTCCCAAATGGTCTTAATGTAATAAGTTTTCCACACCGCACGTATAATTGCTACTAATTTTTGTCTTGGACGTGAACTATAGGTGGAGGAAAAAAACCCTTGTAATTATATGAACTGTCACCTCAGATGGCCAGCTAGTCACCATGGTTCTATGGATCTATATCAAATCAATGGGAAGGAGACAGAAAGTAGTTTGAGTTCAGGAATGTAGAGGTATCAAAAGGATAAAATACCTAATATATTCTCTTTATTTAAATTATTTTAATTTAATCCTGGTCCACATGTTCCTCACTCAGCAATGAATACCTATTGCAGCATGTTCCAATATTACAATCGCAGGGATATGTTTTATTTATATTTTTGTGAACTTTTATACATATCTGCATCGTAAACATCATCTCAGCTCTTATTTTCTGGTGTTGGTAATGGATGTTTCAGGAAAACTGCCAGCATAATATTCTTTGCCCTTAAGTAAGTGATTAAATTTAATCATCATTTGTATTTGCTGTTGGATTGGATTATGTTTATTTTCTATATTTGTCTTAGATACTTGCTGAATTTAGATTCACAAGGCAAATACCGGGATGTCCTGCAGTATACAAGTGGGAAATTCTATATATTCTATATATTCTTTTATTTATTTTTGATCATGAAATACACAATAGGAAGGATGGGGGCTTATGTTGCATAGTGCTGATGAGGAGGCGGGTGCCACACCTTGTGGACAACATGTTAAATTTGGTGAAGTTCAGCAAGAATATCTGCATAGGTAATAAATTTGATAAGACAGGTCCTCAGCTGTCATTGCATTGACATACATCACAGCATCTAGTGGGTCCTGACCAGTTTATGCCACCAGTATCTCTTCCTAGATAGACTTCTGAAGTAGTGTTTTTGTTAAGCTAACCATATGGAGTATTCTGGAGTGATATTTAAAAATGAACCCAAGTAAAATAAAGTACATCACCCTTATTGTAAGTACGTATATAAATATGTGTGTGTATATATTTTCGGTTGTGTATATAATGTATTAACTGCACACACAAATGTGCATAAGTGAATTAATTGCATCATCACATAATTTTTAGCTTTATAAGTCTTCTATGTCATAAGAACTATTTAATGGGACATTCATATGCACTTAATGTTACTATTGTTATTACCATAGAGCAAAAGCAAATTTTGGAGTTAAATATTTTTCTCTATGTAGAAAGACCTCATTCTGGAGATAATTTAGTCAGTATAAATAGTGTTTTTAAAACATCGTTTGATTGCAAAAACAGAGATTTTATGAATTTTAACACTGTTGAGCAGAGAGTCCTGAACAGTGCAAAATGGAATTAAAATGTATTAGATAATAAAGCTCTAGAAACCATAATTGAAACCAGTGCATTTGCTGTTTGTAATAGATGTTTACGCAAATTCAGGTTTGTTAATCATTAAAATCTCTCTGCAAAAGTAATTTTTATTTCTTTGCCTCTGTAATACTGTTGTACCTGGCCTGTCCCCATCTTCGTTATGGTGCTTAGTAGAATAAGTTTAGAACTTTCATTACATGTGTGTCGCTTGATTTCTCAGGATGCTTGAAATAAATGGCCTTAGAGTTGCTTCTTGCAACATCAGAAATAAAACTTGAACATTTCTAAGTTGAGCAAATAATGTTTCTATTGTGGCTTTGGAACTTAAAAATCATGTTATTGGTTCTCTTTTAAGGATTCTTTTATAAATTACTTTTTTGTTTCCTTATATTGCATTGTCCTATCTACTTCTACAGTTCCTGATTTGATATTTAAGATTGCTGAAATCAATCTCTACAATTTTCTTCTTTTTTAAGGTGACTTTCCAAGCGTTTGATTAAAAAAAGAAACCAAAGCGATAAGCATAAACTAATGAAGGATTATCAACATAACACCACCCTTAAGCATATCTGTGTTTAATAAAGCTGAACAGCCTATCTTGTTATTTGTAGTGAAAAATATGGTTCTGATGGTTTCTTTAAATTGGTGTAGTTCGTGTGCAGTGTGCTGGAAGAGTACATGTAGTGACACGTTTTATGTAGTGACACGTTTTTTGGGTGTAGTTTAACCATGTAGTCAGTCCATAAGAGAGCCAATCCTGGAGTGTAAGCTGACTGCTCTGTAAGTTGTTACTGTAAAAACAATGCAAAGAAACATGATATTTAAATGGATTTAAGTGTGTTATTGAAGCTAAGATCAGATGATAGGGAGAAACAAATCGAGAAGGATTGTAAAACACTCTCATTGGTTTTTTGCTGAATTCTTCCATTCCTATCACTTAAAAATCTCTTCTTTAATGCAATCACAAAAGTTCTTCTTACTCTGAAACATTTTCCTCCTAAAAATGACATGTAAACTTCCATCCAAGAGTAACTTATCAAACCATGAATTTTTCATGAATTGCTAATATATGATTTCAATAAAAATTGACCTGAAGTTTGAGCAGAGGTAGAAGTGTTGGCTGTTTCAACACATTTTGTACAGAAGTGTTAGCAAGCATCCTCCGTGAACTTTCTTACAGGAGGATAAGAAACCCCAAAGCTTCTTACAAAATTAGGAAAACAGGCATATGATCTTTAAATCCAAGTCCTGTTACTTAGCTGATGGAAAGTTATTTTTCTTGACATTGTATGCTTTAAGAAAAATCTACCTTAAAAGACTCAGTAATTCTTCTGAGCCCAAAGAGTAAACTTTAGGAAAACACATTCAAGAGTGACAGTCACGTCTTTATATGAAGAAAATCTGTGCAAGGCTGCAGTACCGCAAGCCTTACTGGGCTTTCAGAGCTGCTCCAACCAGACATTTAGTTTGACAGTCTGAGATCACCTGCTTTCCTCTGATATACTCTTATCCCTAAAAAGGAGCTACTGTACATGCAGTATTTTTGCATTCTTAAGGCATAGGATGGAAGGCTGTTCTTCCTCATTGAGGATGATACTTAATTTGTCAAATTCATGATACTTAATTTGCCAAATCACAAATTCAGTGATTTGAGCTGAGTTACCAGTGTGATGTATTGTTGTATAGACCATACCTCCTGAGACGACGCTGACCTTGTCGCTCACACAGAAGTAGCTCTGCAGCGTTTAACATCCTGCTTTGCAGAGGCTGCTGAGCTTTTTGGGCTGGAAGTCAGCTTGAAGAAGACAGAGGTTCTCTATCAACCTGCGCCTCAGGGAGTCATCCATCATCCCCATATCTCCATTGGCGACTCAGAACTCAAAACAGTCCAGCAATTTAACTACCTGGGAAGCATCATCTCCTCAGATGGTAAGATCGGCAAAGAGTTAGACAGCAGGTTGGCAAAGGCATACAGTGCTTTCAGTAGACTCCATAAAAGAGTTTGGTGAAATAAACACCTGAAGAGAAGTACAAAGGTCAGTGTTTATAGAGCCATTGTACTGTCTACTCTTTTGTACGGGTCTGAGTCATAGGTCATTTACCGCCACCACCTGCAACTCCTCGAACGGTTCCATCAACGGTGCCTCCGTAAAATCCTAAACATCCACTGGACGGACTATGTGACCAATACATCTGTTCTTGAACAGGCTGCAGTCACAAGTATCGAGGCCATGCTGCTGAGAACACAGCTGCGTTGGGCAGGGCACGTCTCCAGGATGAAGGACCACCGCCTCCCTAAGATCGTGCTCTATGGTGAACTCGCCACCGGCTGCTGCAAGAGAGGAGCCCCGAAAAGGAGATACAAGGACTCCCTGAAACAACATCTCAGCCTTGGCCATATTGACCATCATCACTGGTCTGCTCTGGCCTCCAATCGGGAGGCCTGAAGACAAACCATCTATAACGCTGCTGCCTCCTTTGAGAACTCGCACAAGATCACTCTCAAGGAGAAAAGACAACTCAGAAAGAATCTCGTCCAGTCGTTGCCGCCTGGGGAATCTTTCTCTTGTCCCTTCTGCAGCCGGACTTGTCTGTCACACATTGGCCTTTTCAGCCATCAGCGAACCTGCAGCAAGCGCGGGTAGAGCCCTTCGAAATCTTCGTTCGTGAAGCCAAGCCATGATGACCTCCTGAGATACCAAGATAATGACTTTGCAAGATATTTTGGCCTGCTCAGTACATAATATTGCACATATTTCCGTAGTTAGTTTCCTGTTTTATTTGAAAATGAGAAAAAAAAGTATAATTAATATTTAAATAGCAAACTATATTTAAATAATGTCATATTAACACAAATTAAGAGAGCCAGGATATTGTTACAATACAGCTAACACTTTTTACCTAATTTGTGTGGTCATTACATTTTTGTTTTATTTTATTAAGTGCTTTAGCATAAATACTGTTTCAGCCAGCGTGAGAGATTTCACTGTTATGAGGTTGGAGTCAAATATCATAAGTGGATTTTAGAGGGTCTGGATCATTTGGTGAACAATAACAATTTTGGTTATTCATGCTGAGAGCAAAGTAATTAAATCTCATGCTTTAGGGCAGAGGCCTGCAGCCTGTGCTCCACTGCATCCAGTTGAGGAGAGCATGATTGGTGATATGAGAGACACGTAAGTTCTTGTTTAGAAGATGGATATTAGGTTAGTGTTATTAAAAACCAAACAAATAAAAACTCAACAACAACAAACCCACCAAAATAAAACTAAACCTGTGTAGCATTTAAAATTTATTAGGTATATTGAGGTGAATGTTTCCCCCTTTTAAATAACAGGTACTTGCCTAGAGGAAAATTTACATCTACTGATGGATTGGAGATGTGCCATTCTGCCAGTTTTATACTCCTACGGTTTATGGCCACTATTGGAATAGCAAGTGGAACATTTCCATAGTGATTTGCAAATGTTAAGAAATTAATTTTCCTGACAACTCTGTGGGGTAGGTGCAGATTTCAGCTCATTATTTATAAAGAGGAAGATTCAGAACAGTCTTACCCCACAAAATGGGGGAAGAAAGAGCATCTGATTCCAGATTTAGTACTTGTGTCAAATAACCAGAACTGGCATAAGCTGCACTAATAAAACTCACTAAAATCTGTGCAGAATTATGGCTATGAAAACTTCACATATGAAAACAGATGCAAGTTAGTCCATGTGCGCTGATTAAAATCAGGTGCCTTTATGTTCCCAAACAGCTGGTTTCCCTGAAATTAAAATTGCAGGGCTGATATTATTTATGGGTAGATGAATACTGTTGATTTAACAAAAATATGAGGAATACCTAGATACCTGGATACCTAGAGACTAAGATACTGCATTTTGAAAATATAGAGTTTTTCATGTATGATTTTGAAATGAGACTTTAGAGCATCTTATTTTGAGATTGCATTTACCATTTCTTAAAAATCACAAATTAAACATTAAAATGTTCTGTAACCTAAACACTTATGCAGTACTTTTTTTGGTTTAGATTAAGCAGTGCATTGCAAATTAACACAAAATCATATTGTCCAGACTTTTAGTTTATTCCCAAAAAGGGCATTTCTCAGTATGTCTAAGTCTAGTCACCAGTTTGAGCAGTGTCATCCATAGCACTCTGGTGCTAGGACATGCCACGCTAAAAGTCCCTTGAGAAGCCGGCAGATCTTTTTTTTTTTTTATTATTATTTATTCAATTTAAATAAAGTGCTGTGTATGGACTGGAGGAAGGGAAAACACAGGCTACACTTTGAAGACGTGCCTTCTGCTAACCTTTTCTTTTGCAGTTTGGAGTGTGCATCTTGCACCATCAGTCAGCTTTCTGAAGGAAACCCTAAGAATCCTGCATGAGATAAACTGGCATGAATAAATTATACCGTAGAAATAGCATATGGATTTTCAGTATGCTAGATGGCTTTTTGGCAAACGTTTACAAGAACATTGTGGCCCACATAGAAAGTGTAATGATGGTGGCTTCCTGGTAATGGAAGTGGAATTATGCTGCAGTGCAGTTATCACATAGTAGTATGTGCTAAAAGGGGATACCCTGGATATCATGTATCACATGATATATATGTTATATATATATATCATGTACATGTTCACATAGCCCTATCGTCAGTAACTACTACTGTGTTTCTCTCTTTTTAACATGGAAACCTATACAAAGCTTTTATTTTGCTGTGTTTTTAAAAATTCAGGACCATCCCATTCTTGTTTCTCTTTTCAGAGCATGACGAATGTATAACAAACCAGCACAACTGTGATGAGAATGCACTCTGTTTCAACACTGTGGGTGGGCACAACTGCGTCTGCAAGCCTGGTTACACGGGAAATGGTACCATCTGCAAAGGTAGGCTGCTGGAAACCTGAGGGTTCAGCAATCTTTAACTGGATGAGATGCTTTGTCATAGATGCTGCAATTCTGATCACGTTTCTTGAACAAGACAGAGAAAATGCCAGGCTAGACAGTTAGGTCCTACACCTGTAAGATCTTCACAGGCAGATATATGCTGCATTTGTCAGAGTTTGCAGTAATTTGAGGATGATGCATACATAGATAGTAGGCTCTAAAATTTGAAGTAGTTATGTTTCATGTCTGTATCATGTTAACAATTTCTGCACCATTCAAGGAAGTCCTCAGTTACCAACAAAGTTACAGCTGTGAAAAAATTGTAAGATCTATATTATCCATGTTTAATGACTTGCTATTTTGCTTGGATCAAGTGGAAGTTGTTTGCTATGTTGTGTCTTTTTACTGTAAATGAGGAAAGCAGTAGACGTGGACGCATAAGACCTTCACTACATGTGAGGTGGTATCATGTTTTCTAGTATTCTCATTCACTCGTAAACATTAGAAGTTATATTTCTATTCTTAGAAGGATGCTTTCCCAGAGATACAACGCTGCTTTTATTTCTGCTGCATTTCAAATCAGAAGAAATGATACTTGGTACTTGGGCCCAAACCCTTGGAAGTTCTCAACCTCTGAGCATAGGATTTAGAGAATGCTTGAAAATAAAAGTAGTATACCTGTAGAGGAATGGGCTCAGATGTGAGATGTGGGCCAGATGCAGCAATAGCATACCCAGTGTTCCATGAAGTTGTGCCTCGGTCCTCTTAATCTCTTGATGTCAGAATCTAAGGGGCCAGAGTTAACACTGGTAGTGTCTTATAGATACCTTCTGCTGCTGTGTATTCCCAAAGATAAGCAACCTGCAATTTCTTTCATTGCTGAGTCTGATTAAGACCTTAGCACTAGTTATTCCTTTACCTGAGTAAAGTACAATTTTGATATATATTCCAAAGACAAATGAACTCTCTGTAAAGTATGGAAGCCTGGTCCACTTCCAGTGAAACACATGGGTAGAGGGAGACATGTCAGCAAATATATCCTTTTATGCTGGCATCTCTCCTCTGGGGAATGAGAAGAAAGTCTTAGCCTGAGGATGTTCAAACCCAAAGCAGCTCCACTAAGAAGAGAGCTCTGTCTACACACTCCTATACTGTTCTTGGGAGTATTCCCCATTTCTTCTGCTAGAGGTGAGTCAGCTTACAAAAGGTGATTGAGATTTCTTTGGATCAAAGGGAAGGTGCATAACCCTGCAGCACTGCATTTGGCTCTTCTGTCCCCTGAATAAGAGCTCTGACATTTCAGAGGGCACGTGGCCCCACACTGAAAGAAAAGTATATCACCTCCCTCCCTTGCTCCCTTCCCTCCCTCTCTGTCTTCAATAATGAGAAGACAGTATGCAGGAGAAGGCTCTGAGCCTGTGTATCAAAATCTGAGCAATGTACTTCTCTACAGCCCTGACTTGGATGCCAGCATTCTTCAGAGAGACCTGGATACCCCCATGCCTTTGGCAGCTTTTCATACACTGCACTGCCAGCAGTACTCCTGTGCACCATGTACTCATGCACAGGAAGCTCAGATGTCTGATTCAGGCTGAAGGTCTCACACCACAAGGCTGCTGCCTCGAATCTGAGAGCTGGATAGCTCAAACTGGTAATAGTTTTCTCTCAGATGAGCTTTAGGACCTCATCAGTGGTGCTGTTACACAGAGCAGCTGCAAACTAAAGCCTGGCATCTCCAGTGGCTAGTTACAAGTGGCTGGTTAAGAACACCCCAAAACAATCTTTTTGTCGGTGGCAGCCTCCATTTACCTAGTTTCAACTACAGTTTCTTATGACCAGAGCATTTCTGATTCCATACTGCAGATGCAACTGGAGCAATTAACAGTTGCTGTGTTTTCAGTCAGAGCTGGTTGCATTTTTGGGTCTGCAGAAGCAACTCTAAAACGTACACAACTGGAGAATTCTGCACCAAAATATGTAAGCAGAGCTTCTCAGATTGCGGTGTGCCAAAGAGAAAATCCAAGGATTGACTTTAAGCTGTAAATGGTAAAAGTCCCTTGAAACAAAATTACTATTTTCATTGTTTCTATCAAATGGTTTAATAAAAGGCTGAGGTAGCCAGACAGCTTAGTGTTCAGTTCTGCCTGTTATGCTCAGGCCTTTATGTGGGCAACAGAGAAGACAAGTACTGCTCTAGGAAGAGTCTGTTCCTAGGGAAGATATGCCTTTCACTACTTCTCAGTGCATGTGAAGGAGCACATATGGGAGCTGTTGTCTTCAGATGATTTACTCTAATCTCCTTCTGTAGCTTGTCAGCCCATCTGGCCAGTGAGGCAGGGGGGCCATAAACCAATCTCTCTATGACCTCTATCCTTAGGAGAAGGCAGTCTCTGCCTTTGGTGACACACAGATAACATTCCGTACCAGCCAGCCAGCAGACCATGCCCACCTGTGTGATTGCTGAGTGTAGTTCTGTTACCCATACGTTGTAATTTTGCATTTTGCAGCATTTTGCAAGGATGGGTGTAGGAATGGAGGAGCCTGTATTGCTTCCAATGTGTGTGCCTGCCCACAAGGCTTCACTGGGCCC
This sequence comes from Pachyramphus minor, assembly GCA_013397135.1. Taxonomy (NCBI): domain Eukaryota; kingdom Metazoa; phylum Chordata; class Aves; order Passeriformes; family Tyrannidae; genus Pachyramphus; species Pachyramphus minor. Next base: position 53,004 of record VYXB01007092.1, on the reverse strand, counting down.
AGCTGTGAAACTGGTAAGATTATAACTTCATTCACAATTAAGCTTATCCAAGGAGGATGTTTGACGTAATCCAAGAATCAAGGAGTATTTAAGTGTGTGCCATGAAAAGAGGAAGCTGCCACTAAAATGTTACTCACTATTCTTATGTGTTTCCCAAAAGAATATGTTACAGCAGTTCTAATTAGAAGCACATGGACTGCAAAAATTAGAACATGAATTAAGACATCTTGGGTTTTGATGTTTCATAATTAATAAGATTATTATAGGCTTGCTTTTCACCTCAAATGGCCTTGAGTGTCTCATGTAAATAACAGATAATCTGACATCTAGAAATAAATTCCAATAACTGATAACTTCTCTGCTGTATATATGTTACTGGTTCAGTAACCTACCTTCCCTGGCAACCTTATTTGAAGACTTGTGATTAGCTCAGACTTTCTTTTCTCAGTGTTAGGGGAGGTTTCAGTGTTCCTACTGCTTTTACCTCCTTTTACAAGCCTTCCTTTATCTTCCGGCTACCCGTGAGGATGGCAGTAGCATGAGGGCTTTGTTTTAGAACTTTATTTTCTAAGTCTTAGATCTAATCAAATTATATTGCCCAGCAGAGTATGTAGAATGTTAATGCTTAGTATCTCAAGTGCTTGTAAATAATTTTTCAAAGTTCAAATGAATAGTTTCAGCACCTTTATTTATTGCTGCAGAATTTTTAAATGTGTTCTAAGCATACATGCCTCCAGGAGGTAAAGGGAGAAAGCTTGCTTAGATTAATTGGCTTCAATATGTCTAATAAAAGGGCAGTCTGCCACCTATGATTGACTATTGTTGCTGTTCTATATTGCCTGCAATAAATCTTCTAAACAGTGGGAAGGAGGTAATTTTAGCAAGTATTGCTTTCATCTGACTTGTAAACATATCCAGTTTAATGAAAAACACAGACTGGTCTGAGTTTTGTATTATCTGGTCCATTTGAGAGGTGAGAAATGTGGTTGTTTTCATTCTTCTGTATTTGAGCAAATATTACCACACTGCACAAGACGGATGCTGTGTGAAAGCAGCATCCTGATTGCTCATCTATTTCTAGAAAATTTCAAACAAGCAGGTTTTCAAGTATTGCTCAGTGTTTCATAGACTGCAAATAACACGGTACAGGTCTCTTAATCATAACACTGTTTCTGCTTGGAACAAATTGTGTGCTAAGATAATGCTCAAGTATTAAAACACCTACTTTGGTGTAGTAATAGTTGTTTTATATGCTCCTTATTGCATTCTCCCGTTCTCAACTAAATAAAACATGTATAGTTTCAAAGTTCATAATTGTCTTTTTCAGATTTACACTCCTATCTGAAGTGTGTAGACTAGAGACATATTTGCTTTAGTCTCCTTCTATAGCCACAATTAATAGCCACTATCAAAGAGAGATCTTACTGACTTTTCTGAAATGCCCCTGGAAGTCCTATCTCTGCTCACTTCTTTAGAGAACAAGCCAAGGACACTCTGTCCCCAGTTCAGAAAGTTCATGTACTTTAACTAACTGAAGTTAAATTAACTACATTCAGTCCCAAATGTCCTTCAAAAGCATCAGGACTGCTGGCCTAACTGCCCATCCTTCCTGCCCTTCAGGAAACATATAGGGTGGCAGGCAGAGTCTTGGACCACATATGATACCTTTCTGAATACCTGATCTCAATATTTAACAAGGTTAGTATGGTAGTGACCTGATATCACATAGCCAGTGATACTATTGTTATGATTTGGAGCCAATTTGCTGTCCCCAAACCAGTTTCATAGGTCAGCTTTGTAAGGAGAAGTCCCCCTGTCCTGGTTAACCTCCTTTGGACATAATATTTTTTGCCACTGTGGAAATAAGTAATGCTAGAGGTCAGCCACAGGGGTATACGTCACATCATTTGGATACTAATGTGCAGAATAGGATTGTAATCTACTTGCATATGGCTTTGAAACATATAATCTGAAATACTGTCAAAGTGGCAAATGGAAGAGTATCTAGTCAATAAAGAGTAAAAGCTGATGTGTTCTGCAACTGGGCTGTCAGAAAAATGGTGCTGTATACAGCCATAAAAGAAAGCTGGAGCTTCTAACAGCACATATTCACTAGAAGTGAATGCAGAAGAGTTTTCTGAAGGTACTTCTCATTAGGCTTGAACTGATTCAACATGTTCGTACTACAAATAATTTATGCTGGAAGCTTCCCTTTGAACAGTCTCTATATCTGCAAAGGTGATGAATCTTTTCTAGGCAGGCATCTTCCATTGCAATCACATACAGAGAAAGGGGGGGATTGACGTAAAGGTGCCAAATCCATTTTAAAAACGCATATTACTTATTTCTGTTTATGCTATACATATTTAAAAATGGCTTATTGAAGAATCCTGGCATTTTTAACTTAAAACATACAGTTATGTAGAAATTGTCAGCTGAACCTATGAATTAATTAACAGGAGGTTGAATCCACACCCCAGCAATAACCTAGAAAATGCAGCACCAGTTCTCACTGTTTCCTTTCTGTAAAAGGTGGTTTTATAGTTCTGTTTAAATAATTTCTCAGAATCATAAAGAGGATGAGGTTGGAAGGGACCTCTAGAGATCATCTTGTCTAATCCCCTGCTCAGAGCAGGTTCAAATAGAGCTGGTTTCTCAGGAATGTGCCCAGTTGGATTTGGAATGTTTTTAAGCTTGGAGACTCCGCAGGCTCTCTGTGCAACCCATTCCAGTGTTCAGTCACCCTCACAGTACAAAAAAAAAAAAAAAATTCTTTTCATTTTGTTCAAATGAAATTTCCCATTCCCCTCCTCCGTTTCCTGGACATGACTGAGAATGTCTAGCTTCCCCCAACACTGTCAGGTGTTTATACTCATTGATAAGTTCCCCCTCAGCCTTTTCATTTCCAGGCTGAACATCTCAGCTCTACTAGCCTCTCCTTTTATGACAGATTCTTTGGTCTATTAATCATCTTCACAGTACTGTGCTGGATTTGCTCCACATCTCTCTTGATACTGGGGAGTACAATGCAGGATCTAGCACTCCAGATAGGATCCCAGCAGCGTAAAATAGAGGGACATGATCACTTCCCTTCACCTGCTGGCAGTATGATTCCTAATGTAACCCAGGAAGCTGTTGGCCATCTTTGCTACAAGTGCGCACTGCCGCCTTATATGCAATGTGATGTCCACCAGGATCTCTAGACCGTTTTCGGTACAGTTGCTTTTCAACTGCCCAGTCCCCAACCTGCACTGGTATCTGGGGTTGTTTCTTAACAGTTGTAGGACTTTGTATTTCCCTCTGAACTTGATGACATTTCCAGTGGCCCATTTCTCCAGCCTGCTGAGAACCTTCTGAATGTCAGCAGAACTACCTGGTGTAGCAACTCCTCCTCCAAATTTTGTTTAATTGAAAATGTGCTGAGTTGCACTCTGCCTTATTGGCCAGATGTTGAACAGTACTGGCCCAGTATCTGGTATTTATGCGGGTGTACATTGCTAAATGACTAGCCTGCAACTGGGTGTTCTGTGGTTGATCAGAGCACTATGACCCCAGGCATTCGGGAGGTTTTCAATCCACCTCACTGTCCATTTATTTAGCCTGCACTTTTTAGCTTGTCTGAGGATGTTACAAGAGCATCAAAAACTTTACTGAGATAAACAATGTCCACTGCTCTTCTCTCATTCACCAACCTGGTCATCTTACTTTAGAAGGCTACCAGGTTGGTCAAGGCATGCTTTCTTCTTCACAAATTAGTGCTGACTGTTCCAAATCACCTCCTTGTCCTTAATGTTTGGAGGATACCATCAGCTTCTGAGTAGGGGAGGTGAGGCTGACTAATCCACGGTTCCCTGGATCCGTGCCTTTCTCAAAGATAGGAGGGAAATTTGCTTTCTCCCATTTCTCAGAAGCTTCTTTCAGTCACCATGACCTTTCAAAGACAGTTGAAGTTGGCCTTGCAGTGACATCAACCAGCTCCCTCAGCACTCCTGTGTGCATCCAATCAGGTTTGACTGACCTGTGTTTTTTTCCACTTTGCTTAGCTATTGATCCTCCTCTACCAAGGGTAGATTTTTCTTGCTTCAGACTTCGACACTAGTCTTGTGACTGGGGACACCTGAAGGCAGAGCTTACCCATAAAGATGAAGGTGAAGAAGGCATTGCGTATCTCACTGTTTTCCATGTCCTTCCCAAAATTCATCCTTGCATACTCAATCAGTGTCTATATTTCTCCCAAAGCCTGAGAAGGACAATGCTGTCCATGCCTATGGACCCTAAATTTAATGCAGTTTTTCCAAAGAGAAGTGAAACGCCTTGTAGGTAAGGATGGTTTTGTAAAATTTTTTTCTTCCAAAATGGTGCTTCTGGGATGTCAATAGGAGCCACATCTCTATCAGAAACATAAGGAGAATCAATTGTTACTGCTAATCAGGTATTTCAGTGAGAAGGTGTATTCACTGTTCAGTGTCTCACAGTTAACGGAGCTGTTACACCTTCCAATGATCTATTGGGAGCCTTTTAGATTAATCATGGCCTGTGCCATGTGGAAATGGACCAGTGGAATGAGGCAACAAATGGCTGAATCATGTGCAAATATAACAACCTCCACCACCTTTTTTAAAAACTTTGTATTAAGCCATAATAATGAGACCAAAAGTCATTAAGTCTTAAAAATGAGTGGAAGAATTTCTATGTCTCTTCCCAAAGGATATGGGTTGAGGCATTATTAGTGTTGAGGATGCGTCTTTGGCTAAGGGAGGTGGGGTTTTTATATTAAAACATTTTAAAGTCTTAAAAGGCACAGTAGTACTGAGTAGAGCAGGCTTCTACAGTATAGAGATGGGACTATCATGCAAATCTAAACATATTTGTGCCTGTTAAACTTCTTCAAAACACCTGACCTAATATGGTCTTATTTGACTGAAAAATTATGAATTCTTCAGTTGACATTTTTAAATGCTGCATAAAATTGCATTTGAAAAATGTTATATTTTAGAATTCAGAACAGAATTACTTTGTTAGATTTGGTTGCTGTTACTGCAATTCCCTCTTTGATTTGGTCATAGAGCTTTAAGAAAGGATTTGTTCTCCTTCTCTATATGCATATCTGCTAGTGCATATACACAAGATTACAGCATTTTTGCTGCTTGTCAGCTTCATTTTTTGAGTTTCCACACTTATTTTGCACTTTGACCATTCCCCTGGACAGTTTTTAATATACAGACTCTACATTAATTCAGCCATACATTATTACTAACAATTGGCTTATTTAAATGTGTAACTGAATTTATGAAAAAAAAATGGATTGGATATGTCAGGTGACCCTCTCTTACCTGATCTCATACCAGAAATAACGGAATCCAAGGAATATATATTATTTGTCTCTTTTCTGCATTTTTCCCCTTTTTCTTTTCTATGTATGGAAAGCTTCCCCTCCATGGGGAAAGACAAAAAAAATTGATGTCACTAAAACAAATTCTTGCAACTTTGTACTTAGCATTTGTAGTTCAAAATACCAACTCAGACAAGTGATTTGGATAAATAATTGTTATAGACCAGATCTCATCAGAGTTTTCTACTACTTTCTACATAAGATAAATAATTAACATGCATGACTATTGCTCTTTTCAATAAATCTAAATTAATTTTTTTCAGATGCACTGACTATAATAATAGCAGGCTTCAGGTTATTATAGACTATTATTATTCCTATTCCAAAGAAACCTTGTGAAAGTATTTTAATTATGATTCCACAGTTATTAAGAATAATATTTTACTAGTATTTTAATAGAAGGCTTTATCAAAGTAACCTGAAATCTTATTAACTTTGATGATTTTGAAAAGATGAAGAGCATGACAAGAGAACTATTTGATCCCTTGTGTTCAATTAGAACAACCACAATCATCTTGTGGCCAGGTTGCCTCTGAAGCTGAAGCTGTGACACAAGTGGCATTTGAAGCCCATAGAGTATTCGACCAATGCTTTCAGACCTGAAATTGCTTTTGGCAGAACTCTTAAGAATTCTTGGCCACAGTCTAATGAAAACTCTCCGTAAGCTATGAGAGTATCACAGTCAGAATTTTCTGAGCAGCTGAAGGAATCTCCCATTTGCTCAGTTTTATTGTTACAATGAAGAATTAAATTACTGATAGCCAGGTTGGGATTTATAACAATAATAACAAAAGGCTCAAATTCATGGTACAAGTATGCAAGGTCCTGCACAAAGCCAGAGTAAGAGGTTTGCCCTTCATAATCTAACCAGAGAAGCTGGTTTTATGCTGGGATAAATGAGTATAACATACAAACTCCTTGAGCAGAAAGCATATTAGGATTAATTTTTTTTTTCTCTGAAATCCTTAAGGCATTGCTGGGGTTTTTAGTGAAGGAGGAAACAAATGAAGGAAGCAAGAGGAAAGTGGAATGAACATTAAGGCAACACAGGCATGAACTGTCCAGAGCAAGAGCTGTAGGAAGAAGGGGTGCCTTCTAGTTCATTAGTTCTCACAGTCCGCTTGACTTGCTTGGATCTTGGTGTCCTGAGTATTCAGACTCCTGTTTTTGGGGAAGCTCCCAAGTTTGAGGCTTAGAAGTTAGAGGATATTTTCATCAGGTAATGCTTTATTTACGTTAAAGGGCTAACTTCAATACACAGAAAAAAGAGAAAGTTGAGTTAGTCTATAGAGTCTGGATAAAATTTTGCAAACAAAGAGTTCTTTAGAGGGATTTGCAGTGTAAAACATTTTAATAGATCCCAGTGTGTAGTAGGAATTCATCATATTCTGAAAGTCAGGTCTTTGGAGTCTGGCATTTCAAGAATAAAGATTTTTAAAGTTTGTAAGCTATTATAAACTTTCCACCTGGTGCAGGAAAAAAAAACCCAAACCAAAACAAAATTGCTTAGGACAAAGTCCAAAGAAGCTAAATTGTGCTTTGCAAGCAGTTGAGATACAGCTTGGATGCTGAGCTGTATACTGCTATTGTTCTGCACCAGTGCTGAAACTGTGGTGTCAGGTCTGTGTAACCCAGAGCTCCAGCTGTGGGAAAAGGTGAGCAAGGAGAGATGCTGGAACTGACGTGCCCAGCTCATTCCTAGGCTTTGCTGACATAGCACTAGGGAATCACTGCCGTTTTTGCTCCCAGAGTCCTTCTAAGTGCTCTCCATTTCTTTGGCAAGTCTTCAGGGTTCCTGCCCTGTGGAAATTTGGATATGTGGTGTGTTGGGTTCGGAAGCTCAGCCTTTCCAGCCATAGCTTAAATGTAGATGGAGACTCTCAGTATCCTGTTTAAAAAGGTTTAACTTAAAATTTTAACAGTAAATATCTATATCTAACTGTACTTTTTATTCTTGGGAGCTGAATCTTTGAAATGAAAACACTTCTGACTTACTGCACACACCTGCATTTGATTAATATCTTCTGTGGTTCCCATTTCTGCAGAAAGAGACAGGACCCGGCTACTAAAAATAATGTAATGGTTTTGGTGAGGGTGCTGAAACATCTCTGTTTATCACTTGCATCTTTGCTGTATAAAGTCACTACTCAGCTTGCCCAGGCTGAGTAATGAGTGGTCTGCATTAGGGTTTTGCCCTTCTCAAAGATGCCTATTTTGCATGTGAGTTACTGATTTCAGAGGCAAGAACAGTGTCTGAGCTACCCTTGGGTTATTGAGGTAATGCACATAACTAATGTGTTTAGCAATACCTGTAGGAAAAGGTAGTAGAACCATGGGCAAACTTATGGGAAGAATCTTATAACATCAACTTCTATGTCTTATTTAAATATAACAGCTAGTTCTAATATGTCACTATGATGAATTTCCAATAATTTGATACAGAACCCTAATAACAAATTTTGAATACATAATTTGTGTTTTGCAGCCCTATCACTCAACTACAGTTGTGCAATGTGAAACATGCATCTTCACATAGAATATTTTTTGGTGACTTCAGGAGAGGTTAGCGGGATGTGACTTCATGAGTTATTGCCTTACAAAGCCATACAAGTGTATCAGTTATCTGATTGACAACATTTTGTTTCTCTTGTGGTGGCGAAGCTTTTTAATGCTTTCAGAATATAAGGTGACTTTTGAGATTTGAGCAAGTACCAGTAAGGAGTAAGCTAAAATCAACACAGTAATTTTTTTTCGTAACTTGGAAATTTTTTTGGTTTTGTTTTTGTGGTGGTTTTGTTATGGTTTTGTTTTGGTTTGTTTGGGGGGTTTTTGGCTTGCCTCAATTTCAAATAAATAGTTTTTGAGAACAGTAATTCTAGGAATTTGGACTTCCACACTCTTTACATGCTTCTGGTTAATATAGCTTTCTGTTGCGTAGGGCACAACATACTCTATCTACTCCTGACTGGTGATTAATAGGGAGAAATAGCCTCACTCACAGAGGGTCAAACAGGCCTAATTTGTACTACCAAATCTGAAATTCCTAGAAAGTTTCTGAAAAATCTTGTTTGGCTGCTTTAGAGCAGAAAGTGCAAATTACCTTTTGGTTCTTGCACTCCTGTTGATAAGCCTTACATAAATCATGAGGTAGGAGCTATCATCTTCACAGCTTCTGTTGATAAGCTTTCTAGTAGTTACCCTGCAGTAACTTTTTCCCCTTCTTAAATACATTATCCCAGAGGCACTGTCACTGTTGTTGATTGGCTCAGCTTTGGCCAGCAGCAGGTCCATCTTGGAGCCAGCTGGCACTGGCTCTGTCAGACGTGGGGAAAGCTCTTGCAGCTTCTCACAGAAGCTTCCCCTGTAGCCTCCACACCTCCAAAACCTGGTCATGCAAACTCAATACAATATCTCTGTCCCCTTTGTGTTGCCTGAGAATAAAAAAATCATTTGTATAAAGGGCATAAAGTGGCTAAAGTTTATTTGTCCCCCCTCAGCTCAAAAGAATTTTGAAGATCCTTTACAGAGAGAGAAAGAAACTCCAGCACAGTGTTTCAGTTTTTTCTGCAACTCTTCTCCAAAAACTACTGCATAAGGGGTTTTTTTCCCAATCATGAAAAAATTCAACAGATTTGAAAGTTTTTAGTCAGAAATAAGCATAGAAACCTTGAGTGTGTGATGTTTGCAGTCCAAGAGTAAGCTCAGATTCTGAAAGGACTGTTGCTGAGAAGAGATGTAATACTGCATATCCCACAATATCAATTAATTATTGTCATTTGAATTGTTATTATAATTAATAATTTCAGCAAACTTCAGCTAACTATGTTCCAGTAAAAGTCTTCATATTTACTATTGCAAGGAAGTTCAAAACAAAAATGATTGGCAGTCTAAGAAACTGTAGTGGAGTGGTGTAGGAATGCTCTACTTTAGCAATGCTCCAAGTTTTAATTCAGGCTACAGAAAAAGAGGTCTGCAGCCAATGGATGGGTTGCAAACTTGACCTATAGGGTAGAGATAAACTGTTTGTAAGATTCTGAAAGTTATCATGCTGGTGCACAAAACAGCTTCCTGTTCTTCTCTTTCTCCAAATATTTTCCCTAAAAATGTATAATATGAATTTATTTACATGTGCTGGTGCTATATCCAACTATACCTAGCTGGTGTGTCAATAGCACCGCTAAGCTTGGTGTCATCCGTGAATTTGCAGAGGTGCACTCAGTCCCTTCATCTATGCCATTAATGAAGATATTAGATAACACTGGTCCCAATACGGACAATTGCTATCACTGAGTGTCCTTGTGACTTCTATGATCTGCCTGTGCTACCAAATAAAGCAGGTGGGACAAGGACAAGGGATGCAGCATCCATCTCTACAGCTCAGTGTTCTTCCTCTCATATCTTCCCGAAACGTGTTAGCCTCTTTAGTAGTTCCAGTTTCCCAATCTGTTACTGTTTTCCAAACTGATCCTTGGCATCAGCACATGTGGTATTTACCAAATCAGCACCGTTACTTAATTTTTTTCACCCAGAGTGGTTCATGTGCAAAAAAAAAAAAGAGATAGTAGAAGCACTTTCTCCCCATTTTACAGATGGGGAAATCAAGCCACATGAGGAAAGTTGAGTAAGTGACATAGTTTGCATAAGAAGGTAGTAGCAAAAGTCCACATAAGAGGTGGGTCATCTCATTTCTGCTCCGCTTGCCACTCTGTTCAAAGATGTCAACAGCTAAGAGAAGACATAGTGGGGTTTACAGCATATTTTCTGTGAGTGGGAAGTACAGACAGTTTGTAAAACCTAAAAAAACCCTTTGACTTTCAAAAAGTACATATTCTAAAATGACTATCTCTATATAGGAGAAAAAGGTTTAAATGTTGTCTGTGAGAGTAAACAAATGAGATCTGCAGCAAGCAAAGAGGAAAGCCAGGGTTCCGCAGATGAGATGCTTTTTGCTTGGCTGCAGTGTTTTAAAGGGAGGTCACCCTTCTCATTACCATCTGAATTTTTCTCAGATATGAAGAACAAGCTTAAAAATGAGCAGTGAAACAAGGGCTGATGGTTTTAGAAGCTTGGAATGTTTACTTGCTTTACTTTGCTTTACATTTTTACTTATAATAATTCATGAAGTAAATATTTGATAGAATTTAAGCAAAAAATACCCATATTTAGTTTAATGCACATTCTGAATTTAGGCATGAAACCTGTTTAGCTCATCCTTTCCCTTTTATAGCTTAAGATGCTTTGCCATTTCATCCATCTGTGTCTTTTTCTCCCTTCATTTTCCTTGCCTGACACAGTTTCTTGGGTGCATATAATTTCTTTCCACCTTCTGAGTCGTCAGTTTTAAATAACAGATTTTTTTCTTTGCTGAAGAGTCATGTGCTAGTACTTAGCTTTTTCTCTTTATGTCTTTATTTAGTTTGTTGCAACACAACAATCCTATATGTAGCAGCTTAAAAAAAAAAAAAAAAGAGCAACCAGGGAAGACGGAACTCTACAAAAAGCTTTGAGGAGACCGGATTTTCTTGTTATGTGTTGAAAACATCAAAATGTATCCACTACTTAGCTATATTTACTATGGGGAAAAAAGTCCTTTATTAAACATGAAAACTAAAATTTCATCTACATTCTTAAAATAGAGTCAGCTATAAATAGAATGTGAATAGTGCAGCTCAGCAGCATTATAATAGAATTTCTTTCTGTTATATGAGGGAGATAGGGATGACCTTCATCACTCACTGTAAGCTCTCTCATGAATTATGAGCCATTCAACTATTAGTGGAATTAAAATCTATAATACTGCCAATCATTGCCCTGTATCCCCGTGGAGCCCTTCCTTTTCCTGTCAACATGAGGGAGTTTGCAGTTTCTGCAGATGTGCTTATGATAAGTTTATAGCCCAAGCAAAGGAATAGTGTGGGTTTTTTTCCTTTTTTTGTGCTTCAGCAATTTTGTACAATCTCTATATGATTTGACAGTTCAAGAGTAGCAATGCAAATTATGGTGTATGGACTAAGAGTCATTGTAAGAAGCCATGGGTAGGAAAATGTAGATAAGAATGTTTTAAACTTTAGCACATGTAAAGTATGTACAATACCCTGGACTACAGCAGGAGACCAAGTTCAAGTCAGGTTGTCAAAACAATTCCTAGACAAAACTTTGTTTTAGTTGCTTTGTGGGCAATTTTTTCTTTTTTTTCCCCCCTAAATTTCCATTGAATTAAATACTTTGAATTAAATCTACTGTAATTTTTAACAGAACTGATCTGAAACAATCTTTGCAAAACTGAACCCCGAGAAAAGCTGAGAACATACTGTTTGCATCATTGGTTCATATTTGTGTAAACATCATAACTCATGGTTATGGTTGACTTAATTCCTCACTTGAGGAAACCCAAGATCTTTCATCATTACACTGTGCAAGTGAAGCCTTCCTTCACATCTATTGGAAAAGAGGTAACATCTGACCAAACTAGCTCTTCTCTTTTCAGACAAATTAGTTCTCTTTTGTTTAGAAACAAGCTATTCTTACCTGTCTTTAGCAGTTAGCACTAGTGTGTTAGTTGTATTTCTAGTGTGCAAATGCAGCTCATAACTTTCAGATACTAGGAGGTATCTAAAATGGGTGTTGTCGGTGTGTTTCAGGGTATAAAAGTGCTTTTGCTATCTTGAAGAAAGCAAGTACTTTTTTTTTTCAAGATAGCTCTAAAGAGGAAACAGAAACGTGTTACAGTTGAGATGCTGTACTAAGGGTGATGGATAAAGTGAAACAAAATCACCTCTTTGTCAACAGCTAGAAATAAGGCCCAATACCTTTCAATTAGTCTTTCTAATGAGGATTGGCACAATCAGGGTCTCATAATGTGACTGAAACATATATTATTTTTATTTTACATGTTAATGGATGCACCTAGTTCATCATGGCTAATTAGTTGTTCTGAATTTCAGTTTTTATGAATACCAATTCCTTTTATGATATTGGATGTGTAATGAGAGACTGCCATAGTTTCAATTATTGGTGTGGTCTGTGATTGATCAATTTTTGACAACAAAGAATTGTTAGCTGCATGGTGAACAGTCAGTGGAAAATTCCCTTTCATAATGTTTCTGTCTAATTTTGGCACCACCACTGCCATACATGAAATACCAACACAATTGAATTTCTCTTTGCTGGCATTTAGCAGGACCTATGGGGATGTGCAGAAATCAATGGGGGATCAGGAGTCTGGAAAATTACATACTTGAAGAATTAATGAACTGTAATTCTATATTACATCCTCAATCACATTTTGCTTCCTTTTCATTAATGTAACTAAATTAGTTTTTCATGGACAGAGTACTTTAAAAAATGCAATCACGGTCTTGCTAGGATTTAAAAAAAAAGGAAATTAAAAAAAACCCCCTGTTATAACAGTAGTTATTTTTTTCCTGCAACATGACAGTTGGAAATTTTTAGTGAAGAATTTTCATCTGCAGCACTGACTCAACCTGTTGAAGCAATTTTTATCATGACATTCATAACTTCAGCTGTAGTTTCCTGGTCTTGAGCCAGATTATGGTTTCCAGGTGACTTAGCCAGAAGTTTTACTAGATCTGGGAAGTGTCAAGAAGCAGCAACTCCAAAGACATTGCAAATGCATTTTTTTCCAAGATGGACCTAATTCATTATCCAGGGGAGCAGGAAGAGGAAGGCCCATAGTCTTTGCTCTTCTCTGAAGGCTGTATCTGAGATAACAGATGTTTCTAGTGCTATGTAGGGAAAGCTCTTTTGCTTGTGGAACTACGTTATGGTAGGACAAAATTGTGGATGACTTCTCTTTACTATGCCCCACAGGAGAGCTTTAATCTTGCCCTTCGTGACTTAAACTTGTAACTGAGTAAAATAATGGGATGACATTGCAGTTAAAATCAAGAATATTTTATAATTTAGTGAGGACTTTTAAGTGAGAACCCATACAGTGAAAAATATGTCCTAGTACTCAAAATATGATATCACATCTTTAAAGAGTTACTGGAAGCTGAACAAATCAGAGTGAGATTGTAATCAAAATCAGGGTCTTTTTGACCAAGGAAGAAAGTTCCTTTTGAAGTCCGCAGCAGTGTTAGAAAAAAGGAGCTGATCAAAGTTTACAAAATAGATCTAAAAATCATTTCAAACAACTTTGTTTTTCGGATTATGTCAGCATTTTCAGCTTCTACAATTCTTGGGGGGTTTATTCCTCTTGTGTGATATTTATGTACGTGTAGTATATAGGAATGTAGGGGGATGGAAATCCCAAAAACTGATATTTTGCTTTAACAACAAGATAACTCCAGTATATTGAAATAGTTTCAAGCTCGTCTATTTCTCCTCTGAGACCTCCTCTGTTTCTTGCATAAGATCTCAAATCAAAGGTCTAATTGAACAGGAGGGTCTTCTCAAGTAGCAGCATATTAGAAATCTGTTGTCACATGAAAACCAACACAAACACTTTTCAGTTCTTAAGTGCAAGAGATGTGACTCTAGAACCTACAGTAGAGATAATGAACCCTTTTCAAAGCTATTCTAGAAAACAGAGTTAGGATAGCGAATACTTTGTACAGTACAGTGATCTTTCATTTTGTCCTACTGAATAAGACCTTTTCCTCCTCGCTTACTTATTTACTAAAATTATATAACCTAGACATCATCTTAATCCTACTGGGTATTCTGTTAACTGAGCATAACTCTGAATAGTTGAAACATGGTCTTTTATATCCAAATCAGACATAATATCCTTGAAAATGTGTTAACATGTGCAAAAACATATCAGAGTCTGACTGTTCCAAATGTACCCATAAAAAAAATCAAAGATTTATCTTTTTAAACAGCTTCATAGTGTCCTAAGTCACTTCTTCAGTGATCTGAAATTATTTTTCTTTCAGTTGTTTTCACTTTATTTATGCTGTCTATGGGGACTGGATTGTGGATATCTCTGGATGTTAGCGTTAGCCTGCAAAGGCTGTTGCCTTTGAAATGAGATCTCAAATTTAGCCCAAGTCAGTAGTGAATGAACATTAAGGAAGATGTTGATTGCTTATTAATCTTTATAACTATATCCAGTGATAAAACCCAGTTAGCACTGGGACAGATTACTGCCATTGGGAGTCTCTATTAATTGGCAGTCTTAGCTAAGTGCCATGTATTAAACTGTTACAGAAAAACTTCAGTGTGGAGATAACTAAATTCTAATTATTGACAGCTACTAGTCTTTGGCATTGTCTTCTTGACAAGCAAGAAGAACTTTGGGTTGTATTGGCCTGGATAAAGCAGTTTATGAAAGAAAAGGTTTTTGGACTACACTGTGTTCTCTGTCTCTGTAAGTTTTTGCTTGATGGTGACAAGCAGGCTTTTCTAAGAGGAGGATTTGGTGATTAATATGTAAGTCTTGACGTGAGTAATGTAAAATGGTAGAAACTTCATCCCTTCCCCCACATCACGGTTCTTTGTTGAGTGCAGCTTGACCACATTAGCGAACTTGGTCCTATGCTGGATGAAAGAGCACTGCTATCTTTCAAATTGGCAATTTTACACCACTTTCAATCTTCAAAAAGTCTTATTATAGAGAAATTCTCTAATAATATTCATCAGACAACTAGTTTTCCTTTTCCCTTACTGTACCAGCGGATAATTTGCTAATGATCTTATTTTACTCTTCAGGGAGCAGAGTTTTCTCAGTGTTCCCAAGAGAAGGGGGTATACTAGCTAAAACTGTTGCCACAGTTCAGGAAGTGAGTGATTCTGAGGTATAAAAAAGGTGATTTGAGAGAGCAGAATTTTTTCCTGTCAAGGGGAGCTAGGCACATACAGTTCTTACTTTAAAAATGTCTCTGACTGTGTGTCTGCTTTCTTAGAGTGGGACGTCAGCAAAAAATACCAGTCCTTTTTGAGTTGAAAAATTGGTTTCAAAATATGCAAATAAGCAATCTGACTTAAGTTTATGACAAATGCACAGAAGACCTGGGTATTTGAAAACCATATCGCGTGCAACATAAGTATGTAACAGTCAGTTACCCTGTTTTGTGGCATTAGCGTATGTACAGTATTGCCATGAATGTGTATATGAATTATGTAGGGTAGAGAGAGTTCACACATTCCGGGGGTTCTGTGGGCTCACCAGTCTCACGGGTGTGTATGTGTTCTCCAGCCACAGTGTTTCAAGAGCCAGAATCACATATCTTCTGCTGTGCAAATGCCAGAGGGTGGAAGCACAGCCAGAGCAGCTGGTGCTGAGGTGGTGTGGTACAGCTGTGTAGCTACACTCCAGTTTGAGATGAAGATTACTTCCAGCGATATCTGTTCCAAACCTAGCCACTTGCATCACTCGCATGGAGTGGCAGATTTGCTATATGCAATTGTGCTCTTTATTTGAAAAGGAAAGAGAAAAATAGAGAAAGCACCACCTCCATGATAGTCAATGGGAGTTCTGACGTAAGTTGGAACAGGACCAGGATGAGGCCATTTGCTCTGGCCCATCACACATAATATAGAACTTCATTTTACTTCCTGTGGAAGATGGAGATGTTTCCCTTTTTTACTTATTTATTTATTTTAATTTTTCTCCCCTCACTCTTCCACCCCTCTTTATATCCAGTTAAAGACCAGAATCTTGAATATTCAGAATAAGGTCTATTTTGTTCTGCTTAAAAATGTCATCATCTGCTATTGAAGTATTGTTGTACTTAAACATTTTATTTAATTTTTTTCATATATGAAAATATAAAGCCTTTTGGTAACTTTCTTCTATAAAGTAATTTAATTTTTCATGCCTTCCTAGTATAGCATCAAATAGGACATCATTAGTGCTGTTAATGTTCCATATAGCCCGCTGATATACCATAGCCACTGGCCAAGCAAAACTTCAATCAGTTTTTCTTCTCTTGTCAGCTCCCACCTCTTACTGAGCAGCTACAAGATGATTCATCATAGAAGGTTTCATGATAGGACAGAGGAAAATTATTTCTGTCTGCTTTTCCCATACTAATAAGATAATTTCAGTTGTAGATACTTTTGCAGCACTTCCTGAGCCATGCTATGCCCATTTGAAAACAGAAATCCTTTTATCCAAATGTCAAGAAAATTTTCCATGAAATAAGTGCTGTGGCTCTGCAAGACACATTTCTGCTGCATTTTCTTGTTTAACAGAGTTGCAGGAGTCATATTTTGTTCCATTACAGAGCACATCTTTACTAGAATTAATGATTAGCATTAGCTGGGAGAATTAGAACAAAATTTTGTGCATAAGAAACATCTATATTCTGAAACCTACTGGCATGTGCCAGTATCACTTGCCTAAAAAGTTAGTAGTGAGGAGAATTGTTTTGGATTTCTTTTCTTTGCTGCAAAGTCCTGTAAGGAGTAATGGACTATTCAGCCTTGATGCAGCAGTGGTTCCAATAAAATGGCAAGCAATCTGTAGGGAATAAGACATTTCTTCAATATCTGCAGCATGCATCCATGCATGCTTGTGATGGTAGGCTTTCTTGCATAACTCCACTCAACTTTGCATGCAGTTATAACAAAAACAACAAATGTATTTCTTTGTTTATTGACATCTGTAAAAGTATTTCATCCCAAGTAATATTTCTTGTGATACAGGTTTGTCAGCTAGTTTGCAAATAAATATAAAAAAGTTGCTTTTATTGTCAATTTACTGATACTGATATGACATTCACAGCTTGTTTTTCCTGAATAATCAGTGAGTTCATCAAAATGCATTCTGCTTGTGCCTGTGATACTGCACATACAATTTTAAGATTCACATATTCAGATTCACATATAAATTGTTCCGAAGAGAGGAACACAGGCTTCCTTTAATTCATATCTATTACTTTGACCTAAATAACACTCTTTTCTCCAGCTCACCAACAATAAATACATTCACTTTCCCAAAGAAGAAAAATATTCCATCCAGTGTCTTAATGCATGTTATTAAGTAGCCAGGATGAAGATTAATATTGAGTCTTAACAACAGCTCTTCTCTTTCACTCCCTAAGTTTACATGCTTTGTTGGTTCTCTGAGGCTTGTAGCTTTGGGTAACCCCAGCAAGTTATCTTGTACTGACCAGGTGATCCCAAGCGTTTAGCACCGTCACTTCTTTTCTGCCAGGCAAGCTGTCTGCCAGGCAGCATATTCCCAGTGGTAAGGGAACTTCTAGGCAGCAGTCCTTTCTTCTTTTCCTTTCCTTTTTCTTAAGTACTCTGTGGGTTTGTGAATGAATAGTGGTAGATAAGACACAGACTGCAAACCAACCTTTTCTCACTACTGTAACATAATTTTCATTGATCTTCCTCTGATCTCTCAAACATCTCTGAGGTCCTGCTGGCTCCTGGCTGCTCACAAGAAAAAGGCCAGAGTTTATACTGATTTAGAAAGAAACACACTGAGCAGTGGAAGATTGTAAGGGTTTGGCATTTCTCAGTCCTGCAGCAGGACTACTTAGATAATTATCTAGGAATTCGTAGTGGAGTCAAAAATTCTGTTTTAAACCAGTAGAGACTTATGACTTAATTTGTGCACAAAGCAAGCAAAATATATACTTGCTGCAATATTCCAGCAGGAGTACTGGTAATTTTCATAATCATAAATACTGATAATGTACATGAGGCATGCCCAATTACAGAGAGTGTTGATAGTAAATCAGACTAGGATATCATAGTGAAAATTTTTAATGAAATTTTGCCAAGTATCTGTAAAGGATTTAAAAAACCAAACACTCATGATACAGTTGTACAATTATTCCAAAGAAATTCTTGGCTTGTAAATAAAACACCCAGAGCACATCCCAGCTACCCCCTGGCATGTATAAGAAAAATACAGCTTAAAAGCAAATGTGGGTGACTGTGCTATACCTTGTAGTTTATGAAGGTGTCCCCCACGTACCAATAATTTTATTATCTTTATATGTGGGAAAAAATGTTTTAGATGAATGAGGAAGTCCTGGGCTTTTTGAAAGTTTGTAGATTTCATAAAAGACTAGAATATGTCTTTATCGATGTGCACATTTTTATTCTCGGAAAAGAGATTTTATCTTATTGCAGCTCACGATTTATTTTCTTAGCCAGTTTACACTTTCTCCTATGAAAATAACAGATGACATAAATGGGAAGTAACTGAGACTGTGGGCAGAATTTTGACATATTTCACGTATATCTCAGTGGTCATATCACACTTCTCCTTCATATCTGCATCCCAGAGGATATTGGATCAACTGCTGAGGTACTTCAGCAGTTTCAGTCCTAGTTTGTTACTTTAGTCTTTAGTTTTTTTCCTTGTGTTGTGGGTTCAGGTGGCCGAATTTTTTGTAATAGGATTTTTATAGGAGTAGTTTGAATAAGAAGCTGCCAGAAGCTTCCAGTGTCCTATGAAAAGAGCCAATGATAACCAGTTCCAGGAGAGTTTCCTGCTCCTGGCCAGGGCTGAGCCAATTAGAAGTGATAATATACACTTTTGTGATAACATGTTTAAGAACAGAGGAAGAGAAAGCTGTTGCGTGGAAGAAATTACAAGCCAAGAGAGCAGGCAGCTGTCAAGGTCATTGCAGTCAGAGGAGCGGGGGAAGAAGGGGGGCCCTCCCCCCTTTTCTTCCCTCCAGCAGGGGAAAGACTGAAAGCTGAAGCCCCTGCAGCCTATGAAAGGCCCCCCCTGCATCCCATGCTGGAGCAGGTGGATTGCATAAAGGAAGCTGTGATGCCCCATGGAGAGGCCCAAGATGGAGTGGTGTCCTGCAGGAGACCTGTGGCCCTTGGAGAGGGAAATCTACACCGGAACAAGTTTTTCTGGGTAGGATTTGTGACCCAGGGGGCAGCAGATTGAAGAACTGTTGCCTGAGGGGTGGAGCCACTGGGAGAAGGAGAGGTCCATCAAGGACTGTCTCCCATGGGATGGGACTCCATGCAGCAGGGGAAGGACTCAAAGCCATTCCCTGTAGCCTTGATGAANTTCCCTCCAGCAGGGGAAAGACTGAAAGCTGAAGCCCCTGCAGCCTATGAAAGGCCCCCCCTGCATCCCATGCTGGAGCAGGTGGATTGCATAAAGGAAGCTGTGATGCCCCATGGAGAGGCCCAAGATGGAGTGGTGTCCTGCAGGAGACCTGTGGCCCTTGGAGAGGGAAATCTACACCGGAACAAGTTTTTCTGGGTAGGATTTGTGACCCAGGGGGCAGCAGATTGAAGAACTGTTGCCTGAGGGGTGGAGCCACTGGGAGAAGGAGAGGTCCATCAAGGACTGTCTCCCATGGGATGGGACTCCACGCAGCAGGGGAAGGACTCAAAGCCATTCCCTGTAGCCTTGATGAAGACTATGGTGAAGGAAGTTGTCCCCTTGCAGTCCATAGGAGGGACCTCCACTCAGCAGGGGAAGGGCTCCATTACCCCCCGTAGCTGTGATGGGGACTATGATGAAACAAGTTGTCCCATTGCAGTCCATAGAAGACCATCGGGGTGGAAAAGACCAGACTGCACCCCATGGAAAAGTGATTTCCCCCAGGACAGTGAATTGGGAAGAATTACTGTCTAAGAGATGGACTTTGGCAGCAGCAGAGGCAGCAGCTGGTTTTAAATTTCCCCCCACCCTTTCCCGCCTCCCGGAACTGATGGAGGGAGGAATGGGGGGTGGAGGAGAAGTGTTGTGTTTTAAGACTGTTTTATTCTTTAGCTCTTATTCTGTTAGCAATGAATTTAGCTTTTAGTCTGTTAGCAATAAATCTAAGTTGTATTCTCAGTCAGCCTGCTTATTTTGCCTTCTCTCAGTCCTTATCTCTACTTAGAAATCCTGACTTTTTTTTTTCTCTCTCTCTCTGCTACCCAGGAGATGGGGCAGGGGGGACGTGAAAAGCAACAGATTCTTGGTGGGTGCTGGTGGTGGCCAGACCAAACCCACCACACCTTGCTTTGGCCAGAGTGGACGATACATTGAGGGTTTATTCAGTGTTCACTTTCATGGTGGAGGGAGATTATAGCGTTTTTGTTTCTGAAGGCAGTTTGCATATGATGTGTCTTCCTTTGTGCCAGTTCCATAGGCACCTCTCAGTCAGCTTAATGTTCTAGCTATGTTATAAAACACAATGATGAGGCAATGAGTCTGATAGGGAACAAGTCACTTTTATCCCTGTTAGACTCCATACTCCTGGTATTCCATAAGTTTTAACAGCACTCGTATTCTGGCACTTATTCTTTAGTACAGTTTGCTGTATACCTGAAGGCACTGGAAACGAACATGTCACAAAGTTCTCCACATCTTTGCTCAGTCCATGAGTTCAGGTGTCTTTAGGACGTACTTTGGTGAATTTTGGGTCTAGTGGGTGCATAAAAAAAATATATTCTGTGCTAAATTGTTATTATAGAGTTTAGTCAGCAAAAGTTGATCTTTTAAGATACACATCCCAAAGGAATTTTCAGGAGAAGGAGAATGTATTGTATTTCATCTTCATGGTTAAAGCATTTGTTTGGAAACACAGCTGTTTCCTTTGATGGTGGAAGAGATGTCTGCAGTCAGTTATGTTGAGAGTCAGAGGTGTTGGTATAAGTCAACAGGAACTCCACAAGATAGGGAAGCCCCAGTAACTAAAATTGGTGTCACCAAGAGCACAAGGACCAGAGTGAGTATTTAATATTTTGGTATACCCCTAGGAAAAAAAATCTTTATTTATCAGGCAGCCTGCACTACTCAAAGAGTTAACATCTTGTTATCTGAACTGTCTTCATATTGTGGACAGTTTACACAGGTGTCAGATTACCTGTCATGTGTTGTGACAACAGGAGTTGTTAATATGCCAACAGTACATTGGGATTAGCAGAACTTCCACTGCTTTTAGGCTCAAAACCATTAGCCAAGTCCTTTTATGGAAACGATTCAAAACTTCATTGCAAGTAATTCTGCAAATTCAGGTGTTAGTAATGAAAATACTTCTGTGAAACCCAGGAATACCAGAGACATTGTTCTTTCATGAGATGAATGTAGCAATTTCCTCTGCATGAATTTTCTTCTATTTTGTTGTTTAGATATCGATGAATGCTCAGATGGCTTTGTTCAGTGCGACAGCCGTGCTAACTGCATTAACCTGCCTGGTTGGTACCACTGTGAATGCAGAGATGGCTACCATGACAATGGGATGTTTTCGCCAAGTGGAGAATCCTGTGAAGGTCAGTGTCTAAAAAAATATGGGCTAGTGTTGTGGCTCACATTACAGAAGTGTTTAGTCTCTCAGGTTGTACTGGTCAAGTATGGTCTTGGACACTTCATCAGTGAAAGTCAAACCTCAACCCAAAACAACTGTAGTCTAAATAAGCATCATCAACAAAAGCAAAAGAATATAAAGTATGAATATTCTTATACGATGAAACATTAGTGGCCATTTCTGTGATTCATTAAAATAATATGTAAAGTCAGACATGATGATTAAAATGCAGTTTCTCTGGCTCTACATCTGCTTCTGTGCATGTCCCTTGCATAAGTGATTTCCCGTGGGCTGATAGCATGCACTGTAATCTGTCACTCCACAGTAATCTGTTTATATGTCAAATTCTTTTTATGTAAAAAAGGGCCTCAATCCAGACCTCAGTTCCCCTAGTTTGTTCTTTGTGCACTGAAATAGTCTGTGACAAAAACATTTCCCATTGCAAAAAATGATTATGCATCCCTGAGACCCTTATCTACACCTTGGTTACTACTGTAGTGCTTCTCCTGTGCAGAGGCTAACTGCTTCTAGAAAGCTGCAATTTGAAGAACTGTATTACAAACTGGGAACCTCACTGGACTTAGGGCTGAGGCAAGATATAGGGGACAAGAGAGTGACAGGGGCCACAAGGAGATGGGAAGGTATTGGTGTTTATGAATGATGTTAGAGAGTACACCAGGTTAATAAGAACACAGTTATTTTCAGATGCAAGTATCTTCATATGGAATGTTATTCCGCTCTTAAAATATTTCATGTGGAGGCTCTTACATGACAGAACAAACCAGTCTGGGTTTGCCATTGGCTACTTAGGGCAAAATTATGACCCTTTCTCCTATCTGTCTCTGAGTGCTGAAATATTCAGTGCTCACAGTGTAATCTTTCTTATTGCTGTTTGAACTCACATTGGTGGGCTGCCTCCATCCCAAAGGGATGCAATTGAATTAATTTCACTAAGGCAGATACACAGACCGTTCTCCAGGAGTGAGAATGACCTTTTCGGTATGCCCATCATCAATACTTTATTTCAACACATTTTCACCACAGCTGAAAGCCTGTAATCCCAGGAGGAATCAGCAATTTGAGTCAACCACTGCTTTCATAAATCGAGCTTACTTTGTCAAGAACTAACTAAATGTTAGGACAGGAAGGTGTAAAGAAGAAGTTGTGATCCCTCTGATTATAACATTGCACTTCTGTCACTCCTGGCACAGGTAATAAATACTTCAGCTGGGCATTTATGGAAATATTCTCAATATCCCAAGTTTTATCTTCAGTGTCAATATAACACTTGTCTCATAGGTTGGAGATAGTGCTTGGCACATGCTGCCTCAAGAGAGGTACGTGATACAAAATTACTATGTTAAGATGTGAGCAAACAAGTAACAATTAAGCAGCAATTTCCAAGCAAATGAAAAGCCAAGGGAAAAGAAATATGGGGATTGCTACATGTATACAGAAGTGGCAATTATTAGAATGCTTTGACCTTTTCTACAAATCACCAGTAGCTCTTTATTAAACAGACACAGAGGATAACAACTAATTAGAATTAAATCAGAGATGCTAGGAAACTAATTTCATTGCCAATGAAATGAGTTGCTAACAGTGGAACAGTTTCAGTTTGATTGATCGTGGCTCCAAATATTGGAATGCTTAGCAACTTGAGATCATAGAATTATAGAATGGTTGGAAGCGACTTTATTCATCATCTAGTTCCAACCCCCCTGCTGTGAGCAGAGACACCTTCCACTAGAGCACGTTGCTCAGGACCCCGTCCAACTTGGGAAGAAAGTTAGATATTTGATTAGTCTTATTACATCACTTGTTGTTGTACTGAAGCCTGTGATATTTTGTCTCAGATAAAAATAAAACCTAAAAGTGTATGAAGAGACTGCCTAAAATCCATTACGGCATGGAAAGTTGAACTTGCAGTAGCAAGTAGTGCAGAAGCATTCGTCTTCTCTGCTGTCAGATCTTTCCACTGCAAGAGATTTCCCTGCTGGGTTTAAACACCAAAGAAAATGGTTTTCTTTTGCCACTTCTTCAGTAACCTCTAGTTAGAGACTATTAGATTGAGCTGTTGGTGGATGATCTTTTAGATAGTCACTTCAATGGGGCAGCAGCTTCCAGGCCATACTATCTCAGATTTCAAATCTCAGTCTTCCAATTCTCACCTTCAACTGTATCTAGGACCAGCATGCTCTGAAACTTTCCGGCTGATGCAAGTGCTTCAGTTTGCAGAGCTGTAGGAGGAACAGTGCAAACTACTTCGAAGTAGTGTTTTATATAGAGTGCATAATAGGCTTGAATTTGACTCATCTTTTAGAAGTTTCAGTTGTGTTGAAGAAAGTTCCCTCTTTGAGTGGAGAAAACTTGTAAAAGCCAAGGAAGTGTGCATTTAAATATTTTCTTTCTCGATTGTTCTACATGGTATGCCTCAAATCTGGTCTGTTTGTGTCCCCTGGACATGTGCCAATATAACTACAGAGAGCATTTTGGTGGTCAGTGTAATCAACTCCTTGTTTCCTTCAGCAAAGCCTCTGATTTTATAAATTTATGTGGAAACACCTCTATTAAAATCACACAGGTACATTAATGTTTTCTTAAAAACCTTATTTTATGGAATACCAAAACTGCACCTACCTGTTTTGCAGGAAAGGTCCTTCTAGGACATCATACTAAATATTCCTAGCTAGACATGGGGCTCCTTGGTAGCATTAGACTTTTTCAGCACTTGACAATGAAATAATAGTTGCTGCATTGCCTATATTACACATATATTGACTTTGGCTACTGCTGGTTCTTCAGCAAAACTCAGAATATCGAGTATTTTGACTAATGTACTTGGACGCAGAAATTCATAATCACATTTTATTGTATCTACAGGCAATGGAAGACCTAGAGATTCCTTTGCTAATAGTTCTGATTCACATTATACTCCTAGGTAGACCTATGGTGTCTTTAGCAATTACCAAGAGAAATTATGGGAAATGCAGCTGTAGGGCTTTAAACTCTTACCAGCACTTACTGTTTTTCCCTTGGAAATAGAATTATGTTATGCATCATTGTATTTCCAGAAAAGTGAAATGTCGGCCATATAATTTTTGAGAACTATATGGTTTGGGATGTCTTAAATTTTATATATATATATGTAAATATAGCATTCAGCATGGTATATTAACTGGTATCTTCCTCTTTGCCCCCTGACAGCTTTCCTTTATAGTTTCTTTAAACAGTCTTATTGGTTCTGAAGGTTGTCTCTCATGTACTATTTCTTAAAGAGAGCTGGGTTAAAGGAGTAGATATTGCATCCTCAGGCTTCATTGCAGTAAAAAAACTGGAACAACTGAGGGCAAAATCCTAAAATAAGAAAATTTGAGCCCTGTTAATGTTTGCCCTGCAGTTCTGTGTAACAACCTGATTCTTTTGAATTTGTCCTCTACAATGTCTAAAAGTTTCCAAAATCAGTTGAAGAGAGAAACTGTATTGGTTTGTACCAGAATAGTGCAGGTTATACCTCAGCAGTTGTTGGACATTTTACATACATTCGAAGAATAGCTCACCTAACTAAGGCAGCCCATTAGGACTAATCAACAGTATCTGTCAGGTACCAGCTGTTGTTTATATAGAATATGAGGTCAACATATCTTCACTCTCAGCAGGTACCACATTCTTTAAATGTGACAGGTGCAAATGAAAGGATTGGAAAGCATCATTCCAGGACGCTCAATTCATAAAAGGATCTTTTTGGGTTGTAAGGTTTTATCTCCATGTGAACTCACAGTTTGTTTTTTTGTTCTGAAATATCTTGTGTTTTTCTTCTGCCATCCTGATCCCAGAATTAGAATAATTTCCTATTCTGTGTGAGAGAGTAGCTTGCCTGACAACACAGGGGCTGGGTCTCTACTTGAACGCTATGTTCCACAGTTCAGGATAATGAGGGATGGAGACATGTTACAAGCCGCAGTATGCTCCCCAGCCTTAATGAATGTGGAAAGTCCAAAACAGTCACTGCAGCATCAATGTCTCTGGATCTGGAAGGCAGAGGAATTCCTAGGTGTCAGGATGTCTCAGTTTATCTCACAGTACATCCAGTATTTTAACTAGTAGATGAAATTTCTTGTAGTTGGAAAACCGCTGTCAGTTTGGAGTCCTACACTGAGGTTTAACAGCAGCTTTGATATTGACAGCACTTAAGGTAGACAGGAAATAAAAATTTACTACTCTTCAGCAGGAACTCTTACTAGCATTCACAAAGCTCCATTAAAATCCTTTTGCTTTTATTTGTGATCATAAAAGTTCATCCAATGAAGTGTCTTGTTTCCCATCCATCCCAAATAGAGCAGTAGGCATTAAGCCTTCATTATTAAATTTGGGAACCCAACTTAAGCATCACCAAACAGAAGGCAGATGAGGAAACACATTAGTATTTAAAGATTCTGGAGTGTGGGAAGAGTACAAAATTGTCAGAGTTTCTTATCTTTTATAAAGGGACTGATAAAACAGGAAATTGACCACTACATTTTATAAAACAGCAATTTAGATACATTTATTGTATCAGGAAACAACATTTCTGTCAAACTGGGGTTACCAGCATATGAAGTGTCCACATCTTCATCTTCCACATCTGGTAAGCACTCTGACAGCTGGCTTCCATGAAGTCATGAAAAAATTATTCACAATTCATTTGCTCTTTGAAGAATGATTACATCAGTCAGTAGATTTACTTAGGACAGAAAAAAAACAGGAACCAACTTTCTGCTAAGATGAGCTTGGGCTTCCTAGCAAATGCACTTCTTCCTTTTTTTCCTTAAATAAAAAGTACTCAGGTATCCTGATACTGTGACCTTGCTGAGCTAGTGCTACTCCTCAGAAAAAAACTCTTTTATTCCATGGCACATAGTTCCATAGCATGTATTATGAAAGGGAGGTCATGAAGTTTTCGCATAAAAGTACTACACTATATGAAATGTATTCCCCCTTTAAAGTGTTTTTAATTAGTATAGTATACATTTACTCTGAATCCATGATATGGTATCTTTAACATTCTTCTTTCTATCTGAAAATGTTATCTTTTTAGTCGCTAGTTTTAATTCATATTTAAAACTTCATTATTTTAACATAATACCATCTTTGAATCTAAGCACTACCACAGAGGTTTGTTGGGTTTTTTTATAGCCTTTTAAATTACTTGAAGGATATTGAACTTGTACACATTGGTCACTGTTGATCACCAGTGCAGAGTAGTTGCTCAGTAGAGGCATTCTGAATCTGAGCCTGGTCACTGCTCAGGGCCAAGTCAAACAGTGCTTTCTCCCTTTGGGATTCTTTGACTACCTGTTCCAAGAAACAGTCAGTAAATCTGTTAAATACAGCCTTGGGTCACAACCTGATGGAGCAATTAAAATGCCCATTTTTATGGAGATTTCTGCCTCTGCAGTCTCACAACTATTGCAAATGGAGTTTAGTAATTCCAAGTACTGTCACCATATTGTATGACTTTAGGCCAGTATTTTTATAGTGTAGACATGAAATTATTTGTGATACAATTAACTCCTAGCTTTCTGTAACACAGAATGTATCACTAATTCTTCCCCCATGGTATTCCTTTGTTGTTGCAATGTTAAGTTGTCCCAAGAGTTGATGGTAAGAAATTGAAATCCTTCAAAATGTGCCAGATCAAAGCTGCTGTAATTTTTAGCGTAGGTTAGATAAAAAAGAACTTACCCTTATTTAGCATTAGATAACTACTTACATTCGTTTCTGATTTTTTATTGAGGCAAATCTCCAAGTCTTTTGAGACCTAATGTTTTAATATCGTAACATTCAAGCTGTTTGGTTCCTAAGCAATGCGTTGTAAATAGCCTGAAGTGAATTATTTGTTTGGGGTTTTTTTGTTTGGCTGGTTTGATTTTTGTTTGGGTTTTTTGTTGTTGGTTTTTTGGTTTGGTTTTGGTTTCATTTTGAAACAATATGGGAGCAATAATAATACGCCTCTGTGGCTAGATATGCTGGAAATATGCAGCGTGTAATCTTTGTTGGTTCCCTTTTCAGATGCAAAGGATGCAGGGGCCAGTGTACCTTGTCCATAGCTGGTTATGGCTATAAATCCAACTGTCAGTAACATAATTCACCATCCACTAAAACTCCAAAGTAAAAAAAACTGAACAAAGATTTGCTTGGTGTGGATGATTTGTGTGCAAGTTCTTTGCTGATAATGCTCAAAGTGTGATGTGGATAAGTAATGCAAATGAGAGTTTCATGCATGAAAAGTTGGTGTTTCTCTTGCTGCATCATAAACATACTGCGGTTTCTGATTAGGTTAGAATCAAAATGTAAATAGCTCCTGCTGTGACTAGGGATATTTAAATTGCTCTATCCAGAACACTTATTTTCATGAATCAAACTACTGAAAAAAATAAAGTTGAGATTTTTTGTAAGTTTTCAGTGCCACATAAGCTCGGCTTGATACCAGAGTCAATGATGAAATCTCCATTATTTTCAATTACTGTTACTGTGTTGAAAAAAAAACCTCAGAAGTCTTTTTCTCATGGGAAAATTGTGAAATACACTTATATATGAGTGCTAAATGCGAAGTTAGTGTTTATAAGGTCAGCATTTTTTGTTTAAAGGAAACTCTTCTTATTTACATGATATCTGAACTTTGTCCAGTTATCCCATTAAATATGGCTGCTTTCTGTTCAGTGGCCAGGTTGTTGAGAAGTGACGTTATTCATTTGTGATTTTAGCTGTGTGAAAGCTTTGTACAAAACAGTTTTCTGAAAAGAAATGAACACAAGTTTCAGAAAGTAATTTATTAAAAAATACTGTAATTATTAAGAGAATCCTGCTGTTAATTTGAATCATTATATTATATATAATTAGTTCCTGTTCTCTTTCTTGCATAACCTAGAAACAGTTAGACTGAGTATGTAGAGATCCTAATTTTAAACTGCCAGAATATATTATTTTCAGGATGAATTTAAGAGACAATAGAGGATGGACAGAGCATCTCTTCCATCCCTCTGCTCTGCCCAGACCAGCATCACTCAAACCATTCCTGTTAACTACTTTTCTAAAAACCTTCTTCTAAAAACTCGACTTTTTCTACAAGTTGAGTTTAGACAGCCTCTGCAGGGCTGTCTGTTCCACTGTTTATGTATCCTTACTGTTTTGCTGGGTTTCCCTGTCTGCCATGCCTGTGATATGTCAGCTATTCAGGTCCATGCAAACAGCCACATGGAATTATGTTCATGGTCCTAGTTATCTTCTGCCCTACTGCAACAGTGATTGGCTCCAAATGCTTCAGAAGGTAATGAGGTGGAAGGTCTGGAGATCTGAGATGATTTGCCTGTTCTGGATTATCTGATATATAAATAAGTGTACCAAATGTGCCTAATGCATGAAACGTGATCTCTCTCCCAGAATCTGTTAGCATTGCAAACTGAATATTCTTGCTAGCTTTATACCCTTTTGGCTACACAATTCTTTTTCACCTCTTAGTGTGACAGTGAGTGTCATATTTTTTATATGCATTGTATGAAAAGTTATTTCCTTTTATCAGGCTTAAATTTGTTGCCTTCCAGATCCATTCACTGTCCCTTGTCTTGCGTGTCGGGCAATATGGAGAAAAAAAGCTGTCAACATGTCTTCTCTGGAGTATTCTTTTTTCTTTCTTTTGTTATATCCCTTCTTGCTGATGTTCTTTTAGAGAAGGGCAATTCATTTCTTTCCAGTTTT
Organism: Pachyramphus minor; assembly: GCA_013397135.1. NCBI lineage: Eukaryota > Metazoa > Chordata > Aves > Passeriformes > Tyrannidae > Pachyramphus > Pachyramphus minor. Next base: position 23,682 of record VYXB01007092.1, on the reverse strand, counting down.
TCCCCAATGACATTTTCCTCATTCTTCCCATAAGCCCTAGTAATTTTGCAATTTTTTAAGATGGTGCCACTGTAATTGCACACAATATTTGAAAGAAACCCACAATGCTCCTTATTTGTACAATGGGATTCTAATAATTTCCCTGCTGTTTTTCATTCCAATTCATATTCATGTTAGCAACTTGTTTACTTTTTTTTTTGACTGCAGCTACACTTGGAATTTAAATGATAATTGAGTTATTTTGCTTTAAACTGAATGCGCTTGAGGTGAATTGGAGGTTTCATTTCCATTGTTGAACCCAAAGCTGAGTGTTTTGTTTGGTTTTTATGCTGATGGTGAAAGATACACGCATGACCGTATTGCTTATTTTGTCTCATATTTCTCTGTTGGACATTTAATTATAACAGACAATACTTTTTAATAATTAAGAACTTGGGCCACACTGTTGTGAAACTGTATTTAGAGTTGAACTCTGTGTATCAATATTTACAGTCACCATAGTTCTAATCTTTACTTTGTTTTCCACTTTCTATTGCATTTATCTGTTTGCTTCATGACCTTTTGAACCTTTTTTCCCAGATAATCTTTATCCATTGGAACAGCTGAAAAAAAGCTAAATAAAGCTACTATTCAAGTAGAAGGTAGTTTGTGCTGCTACTTGGCTCTTGCAAAATAATTGCGTGTACCTTAATGAAATAGGTCTTTAAAAGGTACTCTTGAATTCTTTGAGATATGATTGTTTCAATGTATTTTATTCACTAGAGACACGATTTTTTTTCTTTATTTTCTGTTCTAGTCACAAGAGCTATAGCTATCATTACAACTTGAATAATTAAAGTATTCTAGTTTTCACACTAATAAAGGATGCAACTTTAAGCATGGTCTCTAATAAATGATGCAACTTAAAACATGATGTACTTGCTTAAATGAGCTTACAGGTCAGATGTCACCTTTCACATTAACTTCTCAGCAACTGAACTCAAATGTGCTAGACAGAACACAAAGCCAGCAAAAGGATTCTGAAGCTGTCCTTGTTTCACTGAACTGTCTCATGAATGGTTGCCGCAAACTAAAGCTCTTCAGGGAGCAGAGAATTTTTTTACTTCACATACTTGTGATTTCTTCATTCTGTCTACCTTACTCAGGTAGACACTTAGAAAGACATATAGGAAAACTCAAAATATCATGTTTTAAAAGCTGATGTGACTTGTAAAATAATTTTTTGTGAACTTGTAAGTTATTTCTCCCCATTCTGGTTAAGTACAAATTAATTTTCAGCTGAAGGCTTTAATGGCTAAAGATCATTTATATTGACTGCCACAAGAACATTTTTGTTAATTGAATGTGGTCTAAGAGCATTGCATGGCATGTTTTTGCAGACATTGATGAATGTGGAACTGGAAGGCATAGCTGTGCCAATGACACTGTTTGCTTTAACTTGGATGGTGGGTACGACTGTCGATGTCCCCATGGCAAGAACTGCACAGGAGACTGTATCCATGAAGACAAAATCAAGCACAATGGTCAGATTTGGGTGCTGGAGAATGACAGATGCTCTGTCTGCTCATGCCAGGTCAGTACAAATGGAGGTAGCTGCTCCTGTGAGGTGATTGTAGGGATGAAGGAAAGAGCATTATGATTCAAATGAAATTCCTGGAATAGCTGCCTTCTCAGATGCGTGTGTGGTGCTACAGAAAAATAAAATTGTATCTTACATAGGGTCTTGAGGAGAGCTTCTCTCTCTAACCTGTGCAAGCAGAACATCCATGAGAAGTTTATTATATGATATAGAGAGATAACTGTTTTGTTAGAGAGATGCCATCTGTGTTTTCGTGGTGGGAATAACAGCATTTTCTTGCAAAGAAATTGTCTAGATACATATTGGGTTGGAGGCTAATACCAGTATCTCTAGCAGGTGGCTATAAATAGAAGTAAATTCTGTATCTGCAGAGTAATTCACCTTAACTTTCTCAAATGTTTGCTGTGGGAAGTTTGGTCCCAACCTAAATGCTGATGGAGAATGAAGGCCCAATACACTGGCAACTATGTCCTGAGCATTTCAGCAGCTCATCTTCCATGGATATGGGTTGAATTTCAGATCACTATCATTTTCCTTATGTGAATAATTACAGAAGAGAGGGATTGATCTTCCTTGGTACCCTCTTCTAATCTGGTATTCTATGATACTCTATAATCTGGAAGTTTAAGTAAGATTCATCCATCCTTCATATAAGAACGACAAACTTAGTGCAATCTCTTAAAATCTGACCCTTGGGAAAGACACCCTTGGGTTTCACCACCTTAGAGGAGAGCTGCCTAAAGACTGGTTGTATGAAGGATGTATATAACACAACAGAGAAACTTTATGGTAATTGCTGATTGTGTATTGGGGTTTCTAACTTGTTTTGAATTGTATTTTGACAAACATACTGTGTAGTGGAAAAAACTTTAGAGCTACTGGCTTAAAATCATGGCAAAAAATAAAATTTTGGCACAAGTATGGCTGGAGTTATGCAAATTTCTACCATCACTGTATGTCTGCCTTCTAAAAACAGAATGGATACGTGATGTGCCGGCGAATGGTCTGTGACTGCCAAAATCCCACTGTTGACCTCTTTTGCTGTCCTGAGTGTGACCCAAGGCTCAGCAGTCAGTGTTTACATCAGAGTGGGGAGCTTTCCTATAACAGTGGTGACTCCTGGATACAGAACTGTCAGCAGTGCCGCTGTTTGGTAAGGCTTCTGATTACAGCAGCAGAGACAGGAGGGAAAAGGTATAGGAGGTATTCTGATCTGTGAATAGTTTAATTTTCATACATTAGCATCCACTTAATTTCCCCTGGAGTACGCACATAATCAAAATGTGGTTTTCATGGATTTTTGTCAGTATTGTCAAGTATCTGTCAAAAATGCATTTTGACACAATACACATAATATAAATTATTTAATCATGAAGATTGTTTTAGCAAAGAGTGAAGGTCATTTGGATATGGCACCTACACAGCAACATTAACGTGTTCACATTCAGAGACTGCTGAAGCAGTATAAGGAAATTCTAAATATGTATTTATTATTCCAGTTGATAATTTCAAGGATGCTGGTAGTCTAAAAGTTGTTTTTCATTCAGACATTTTGAGTAACAGAAAAATAATAAGACTTTATGCATTTTTCAAAACAGTGAAATGAGGTTTGAAAAAAAATCTGTTAAAGCTTGTCATCCTTTTTCTGGGCATGTATTCCACAGTCTGAGCAAAAACTGTTCTGTATAATGCTGCTCAGGAAGTTTCTATGGCAGAAAAAATCCCAAGAAAAAAACAACTAGCTTTTATCACAGGTTATCTGCAAATTTAAAGCTTAGTCCATGTAGCAGCTTTGGCTTGTCAGGGTATCATGAATAACAGCCAGGAACCAATTCTGTAGACTGTGCTTTCAGTGTTACCACTGCTAAAATCCAATTAAATAGGTTCCCATGTGCTTCATTAAGTGTCTTAAAAATGAAACAAAGCAATCTACAGTTTAGAATTTCAATAAATGTTTCTTTCTTCATATAAGAACTTCTGTAGCTAGTCTGCTTGCTTTCAGTAGTCATGGATTTTTTGGGGTGACAATGTATTGTCTAGTCCTTGTACTGTCCATCACTGCAAAAAAACAGATTGAAGTATCAAGAGCAGTGGCTGGTTTCAACGATTGCTTTCATTCTTACCGCCATGTAGTTCAAGAAGAAGAAAATTGACCCAGATGAGAATTTTGTAAAAGACTAACTTCACAATACTTTCTGCAACAAGAGGGGTAAATTTGGAGCCATGACAAGTGTCTAAATTTTTTTTTTAGCCTCTGCTCTGGAGATAGTGAACTCCTCATGCTCGAAGTCTTAGATACAGTTTTTGTGAATTACCTGATTTCCTAAGGCCAAATGCTCTTCTCTTTGACCCGCTTAAATCCAGACTACTCAATCTGTGCTCAAATTAGCTGAATAACTTGGAGGTCAGAGATGGACCTGCTACCCAAAAAAAAGTGCATTAATTACTTCTGTGAAGTCTTTTCTTTGGCCAGTAGATCTGCAGCTTTGGCCCTTATCCAAAGTTGAAGGGAAGCTGATTCCAACTTCTAGTAACTGATGTGAATAATTAAACATCTTTAGATTTGTGATCAGGCATACAGTAATTTCGCCTAAGCATATTCTGTCTCAACACAAATCTCTGCTTTGAGCTTTTCTTACCCTGGCTGTACTAAACCCACCATGCAGAAAGTGTGATTACATTTGGAAGTTCTGACTGTAATATTCTAAATGGATGCTAAGCAGGTAGAGGTCTTCTCACTGAAAACACAGTGGTGCTCTCCATTACACTGCTCTCCTGGTAGCTTGACACCTTTAATCCAGCCACTGCACTTCTAACCATGGCAAAGATAAACTTGAGGGCTTTCTATGGCAAACCAACAGTCTGAATAGACATGGAACTAGGTAAAACTGGAGATTTTGGAGCACTTTTGCAGTGCAGTCATGGTGTAGCTTCTGTCACTTGCACAGCAGTGTCACAAGAACAGACCCATATCCTGTATTGCATAACTTTAATGGAGAATTTTCATCTGCAGTTTGATGCAGAGTGTGTTGAAGTAAGTTAATACACTTCCTGAATAGCATGCAGAAAAATGCACCTGACCTGCCGTGTCTCCCACAATCAGTGTTCTCTGTGCTGAATTCAGAACAGGACCAGATGGGAAAAATTAGGGAGCTAGACATATACTGCTGATCCAGAGGAATGGCTGATGAAACAAAATAAGAGCTAATAATCATATTTTGTTCTCTCTGAAAACAGCAAGGAGAAGTTGACTGCTGGCCTCTGCCATGCCCAGAGGTGGACTGTGAATTCAGTGTCCTCCCTGAGAATGAGTGCTGCCCACACTGTGTCACTGACCCCTGCCAAGCAGACACCATTCGCAATGACATCACTAAAACATGTCTGGATGAAACCAATGTCATTCGCTTCACTGGATCTTCTTGGATTAAGCATGGCACAGAGTGTACCCTCTGCCAGTGCAAGGTAAAGTGTATAAAGATAAAGCTGAGATACTTCTTTCCTATCTTGTTCTGTGACACATAAATATTAATGCACTGAGTCCAGTCAGTGAACAGTTGGTGTCTGCACTTGTTTTAAAGCAGCAGAGATGACAATAAAAGTGTTCAGTTTAGTTAATTGTACTTTTGCATGTGCTAGAAGGTTGGCTAATAGCTAAGAGGTCAGAAGCAGGACAACAGCCCATGCTGCAGAGTGCTATGTGGTCTGTGCTTTTCTACCGGTATATTCAAGTTTGATCATAGAGCTCCAAGCTCCGTGCTGTCTTGGAAACATGCAAATATGGGTATGTAAGCCTGGGCTTCGCACAAGAAACTTCTTCAGTGTGAGACTGTAGCATTATTGGAACTGATTGAATTGCTTTTGAGAACAGTATTTGTTTGAGAATAGAAAGACTAGTTATATGGTTACACAGCTTTCATGCTTTAAAATTAATAGCATAATCAGCATGTTTAGAATATTTACCATTTTTATAGTCAAAGGACTTCATTGTCTGAGATAAAAAATTAATGGCTATGGACATACGTGAATTCTGCCATCTCTTGTTAAGGATGCAAAAGAAAAGGAGCTTAAAATAAATGTTTCCATTCAAAGTAAGCCTATAAGGTAAATTTTCTTTTCTGCCATTCAATACTGATGAATAACAATATGTGTTTCCACACTAGCCAAGGAGAGAGAGAGAAAGCAGGATTCATCCATAGTTATTTAATTATTACTGAAATTCACAGTTTGTTTTGGGCTTTATTCTGTGTCCTTCGCAAGCAAGATGCCGTCCAAACTCTAATACGTGGTACATTTAACTACTTCTAAAAGGTGCTCATAAAACAATCTAACTTCAACATCTTCTGTGAGAATTCTGTGTGATCAGGCAGCAGAAGCAGTGAAGTATTACCTTCTTCCTCCACTTATCCTGATGCATACTGTGTGCAATAGCAGCTGCTGCCATCAGGGCATAGTCCTTTCTCAAGGGCAGTGGTATGCACCAAGTAGGCGTCAGCATTTATCTTGATTGCAGAATGGGTCAGTAGTGAGAAGAAAATGCTGTAATCTGACAGAATGCTTAAGGGTTAGAAAACCAGCTGCTGCCTGAAGTATGTTGAAACAGGCTTACACACAGAAACCTGTACTTTTGGGGTCTGTAGCTGGTGGTATACTCCAGCTCCAGTGCTAGAAGTTACTTTTTGCTTGGGCAAGTTGCTGGGGTTCGTTTGCATCTGTTTCCCCATCTACAGAACAAATAATGGTGTGTGATTCTTTCCTAAATCACTTTGGAGATTCAGTGATGAGAAATGTGTTCTCGTTGTACTGCTAATCAATGGCAATGCAGAAGGCATCAGTTCTGATGATGGCCATCTCTGTGCTGCTACTGTCTGCCCTTTTGTGTTAAACAAAAAGTGAACCCTAAACATTGACTAATTGGTATTCAGTGTAAACACATAAACAGACTAAAAAAATCCATTACTGCATGGTAAGCATAGTTAAGATTGAAACAGATACTCTGCCAAACTCCATAGTTTTAATGACTCAGATGTGAATCTATGTAACAGTGAAGGTGTACCACTTTGTCCCTAAGCAAACCAAATCTCACTCAGTTCTCTTTACAGAATAGTCTTTGTTTTGAAATACACTATCTGCTCATATTGCTGGCATTTTAATATTGCAGTTCTGCATGGAAGCAGCCTGCTCCCTTCAGATCAGGTTAATGGTGTGCCCAGTTTGTATAGTGCTCCTTTTCATTCAACCTGTGTCACCCTACTCTTTTCTTGCAGAGCACCACATGGAAGGTCAAAGCTCCCATCTAAGCATCTCTCAGCAAGCGATAGCAAAATAGGTTTACACAAATCCTTTAAGAATTCAGAAAACTGGGTATCAGCTAAAGCAGACTTAGCCACAAAAAACATTTCTAATCTCAAGTAAAGAAGGTGGAAAAACCTCCGAAGTTTAGTCAATTAAATGTACTTGGAGTAATTTATAAATAATACTCAGCTTTTATTTGTATTGTAAGAATAAGACTTAAGAAAAGAAGTATTGGAGATGCAGAAAATTATTTCTCTGGTACTTTAAAAAATTATGTTCATGGGCAATCTGGTCCCTTGATTGCTAATATTCTCAGAAGAATGTCTGGACTATCAGGAAAAACTTTATGGATTAATGTTTGCTGGTGTTACAGCCAGGATGTATTGACTTGAAGCATTCAGGGCTAAATAAAGCCCAGAGTCACTTCTGCCTGATCTGAATAAAACTCCCAAGTGCTCTGTCTTGTTCAACAGCTTTATGTACTGGAGCAGATGCCTGATACCTCTATGCTGGGAACATTTCTTCCACTGATCCCAGCTTCTTTCGGTTTGACTGTTGTAGCTCTGGGACACAGACCACAGCAAACCAAGCAATTAGAAGAATCATAATAGCCTGTTCCCTTGGGCAACGTAAGGACATGATGACAATTTCATGGATCTAATCCAAGTCTTTATGTTCAAATCTGATGGGTGTTTGCAAACAGCTGAGCTTGTTAAATTTACTTGTTTTGTACAAAATGCAAATTGTTTCAATTCTTCTTTCTGTTTTTCTATCCTTTAGAATGGCCACGTCTGTTGCTCAGTGGATCCACAGTGCCTTCAGGAACTGTGACACCAACAACCATCTCTCACAAGCAGTTTCTGGTTAAAGAATTTTCCTTCACAAAAATAGACCTTTAGACCAAAAATTGTTCAAAATTAAAACTAAAATTAGGTTGGTTTTGTCTATCTGAAGTGCAGATTCGTGATGAACTCAGTTACCTGAATCAGAGTGAAATCTTTGGGATTCAAGACAAGCTCAGATGTGTAAACCTTTGTATGAGGTTAGGCCCAAATCTTCTGGCTGTTTGTCTGTCTGGCATCCTTGTGCAGAATATTTAGGTTAGTGTAAAGTGACACATTGTAATACTGTACATAATGATGTCAAGATCCAAAATCAACTTGGAGCTCTTACAGGGTCTTCTGAAGCTTTGAGAGTCCAACACTTGACCAGAATGCAGCAGTTTTGCCTAATCATATTTGGAACTGCACAAATGTGTTTGATTGCTTACTGCAGAACTTAGCAGATGTTTGACTAAAAGGATGAAGCCTTCAGGAATAAAGAACCTAGCAGCTAAGATGTGATATGTACAGTATGTGCGCTGAAAAAAAAAAAAGATAGAAGTTATTGTTAAAAAAAAAAAGAACAAAAAAAAAACCAAAAAAGAAAACCCGTGATGCACAGGCATGGCTTCTTAATGTTTTCTGATGGGAAAAGTCATCAATATTTCCTTGTTTTACTGCACTTACTATTATTTCTTGATTGACTTTGTTCAGTATAAGCTCGTTATTGTGCAAATTTAAATAAATATTTCTCTTACCTTAAGTTTCTGTTTGTGCCATCTTACCTTTTCAAAGATATAATTTTCATGTGTGCTGTTAATTCTTCTCCTTTGCAAGCATTTCTGGGCATCTGGACAATACATCTGGGTGATGTATTGCCTGTCTAGCTCTCAGCATATGGGAGCTTAAGCCCAGCACAGGCTTATGCCTGTTATGTCTTATCTTTGTTAAGACATGTGTAAGCAACTTCATGCATTGGAGTCATTACAGTGGATTGAACAGCAAATTTACATACCTAAAGATCAGACCCTGTGTGCCAGCAGGATGTTGTCACCCACGTTGGTACAGACCATTCGCATGTGACCATTACATCTGTTCAGATTTACAGGGGATCTTCTCCAAATTCCTCCTCTCTGCACCTGCCATGGGTTGGTTTGTTTTCTGTAAGCTCTGCAGCTGTTTTTATTGTTTGTGTGAAGTATCTTAATGCACGGGGATTACTTCAACATGCAAACCTGATTTTCATTAGTGCTCTGTTGGGGCAATAAATAAAGAGGTTATGTGACCAAAGCTATGTTATTTTCCAAGGGAAATAAAAATAAAGCAATGCTTACAAATTGCCTTGAATTTGTAAGGAATGCATCGTGAACAGTGGAGGCAAAGAGGAGAGAAGAAAACTGCCCAAGATGATAGCATTCTTTAAATACTGTGTTAGCAGTGATGTGCTTTTCAAAGTGCCTTACTGCTCTTCAGCATCTCCCTGACCAGTTCAGTAGGCTGTCATGCAACCTGGACAGGCAAAACTTCCATTAATATTACCCCTGTGTATTATTAAGTTACAAGGCAAGTCCATGGATGTGGTTTTACAAAACAGAATAATTTCCTGCGAACAGATGCTGCTTCACAGTGTTTTACATACAGCAAGAGATCAAAGGAATCCCATGGAACCCCATATATCTGGTAGATATTCCCGTGGACCCTAGTGTCTACTGAGTACTGGATGTTTTTGAGTTAGGGAATGCAAGAGATACTAGGCCACGGAATGCAAATAATATAAACAAACCCAAGAAACTAAAAATCTAAAAAAAAAAAAAAAAAAAAAAAGGAAAAAGCCAAATGGATAGTTTACATTTAACCATGAAGATTCATAGACCAAGTAAACTCTTTTCTTCACCTATTCCATAAATAACAGGTATTCAAGGGTTTTTAGTGTTTTATCCCATTCCTGGCAAGCTGCAATCACAGTTTTTAAAGAAGAAAGTTAGCTCCCTAAAAAACAAGCTGCTTTCTCTAACATGTTTTCTTGCCTGCTAGTAATTGTCAGGAGGTTATGTTTTCTCCTCAAATGCTGAGACACATCTCCAGTGGATTTCAGCAGCAGCTACATACCTGTTTCTGAGAGAAAGTTTAGCAGAAGTTGTTATCAAGTAAGAACTGTACTGCAATTTCATTCAAGGATAGATACAAGATAAACACAGAAAATGCATGAAGACCAGAGTGCTTTTCTTGAAAAGAGAGATAGAATCCTTGGGCTCTGGCAAAGGCAGTAGAAAGCTGTGAAGAAAAGCAGTGGAGCTGGTAGAGGCAGATATCTACAGAAGAATCATAAGCATTCCTATTTTGTGTCAGTGGATAGAAAAGTTACAGGTGAGACAAGTGTCTCCACCCTAATGCGGTTCAGTGCATCCTCTAACATAGGTTTTAGACCTGTAACAAATGTGAGAACTGGAAGGAAAATTACCTCCAAATTTATTTTCTCAATCCTTTCTCAAAGGCAGAGTAATACTGGTGTTTAATCCCAGCTTTTAATCAAAACTAGAATGGTGTATAAATGGAAAACAAGTATCACTTTTCTATTGTTACCTACCCTGACCTGAGTGTTGGAGGATCCTTCTGCTATTGTAGGTTTGTAAAGCACAGTGCAGTACACTAAAAGGCTAAAAAGCAAAAAATTGAGACACAAGGTAATAACTAAAACCTGAATCAAATCCTTGGAGAGACGCTTGGTGTCACATATATGTAAAGAGCTGCAAGTCTCTGCTAAATAAAAAATGAGAATGGGTTCAGTGAATATTGTCTAATTTATCAGTGTTCAAGGTTACCAATCAGTTGGGAGTTCCTCTAAAGGTCAGCAAACTCCAAGGAGACATGTCGGTGACCCTCATTTTCATTCCCTTTCACCCCTTCTTCCCCATCTGCCTCCCGTTCAGCCAAGCCAGTAATTAGTAGCTCATGTTTTTAATTTTCCTTGAAAAGTAAATTTAAATATTATTTAAAATTGATGTCTAATTTTTAGACCTAAATTATCTGTCAGATAATACAGTGCATTAAAAAAAATATATTTCTGAATGATGCAGGTACATTGTGCTCTCTTACTGGCCTTTCATTATTGATGCACTGTTTGTGGTACCAGAATTCAATAACTTCCATAAGGGAATTGTCACCTCTCTGCAGAGTAATTGCCCTAAGTTAATAGACCTACAGATAAAACAGCAGAGATGTATTCAGTTACAATGCTGAATTCAATGCTATGGTGAAACAGGTTGAGAAAATGTAGCAGCCATTGAAAAGGGACCTAACTGGGCACCGGCAAATTTCTGGTACTCACAAATTTACCAGGTCAGTAGTAGCCATTGCATTTTTATAGGACACCTGAAAGTGTGTGTTTATGCAGGACTGTGTGTGTTTATGGAGGGCTGTAAAAGTGCCCTCCTTAATTTGCAGTGTAGGGTCGTACCATTAACTCCATCGCCCTATAGCAGGTTCACCCTCGGTCACCTCAGAGAGATGCAATCTTATGAGCCACAGAGCCCAGATTCTGCTGATTTCAAATGAAGGATGTGTGTGGGGTAGGAGAATCTCCACAGATTCTCCAAAGTGAAGGAGAATGCCACTGTAGCAAATGGTGGTGCGCAACTCATGTGGCCTCTCAACAGGAGGGGACTCCCTTGATTTCTCAGATAAAAATAGCAGTAGCCTTAAAGTAGGGCTCTGCTAATTATTTTTTAATAGTGTAACTTACTAACAGGCAAATGCAGTTTAACTTGTCCCCAAACCAGTTAATAATTTAAGCTAAAAGTCACTAGCTAGCTTTTGCCAACTCTACGAAGAAGATGTTTCAGAGTAATATAAGTCAAAAGACTAGAGCAGCTCTGGCATCTCCCGAGTGGGTGGCCTGTGTCTCTTTTTCAGTTTGCTGGTAAAAAGAGTCTGCAGTCTTGTCTTCCTACCTAAGTCACAGTTGTATTCACTAAGTCGCAATCCTGATTGTCTCTCCTGTTGCTATTTTTATTTCTAATTAAAAATTAAAAACTTCTTGTTGCTTTAGCATAGTGGTCAAATCTCTGTCCTGGGAGAAAAGACGAAGTGTACCACTGGATTTTTTATAAAGGAGAAACATTTTAGCGAGGGCCTGAAAAGAAAAAGACGGTGTTAAAAACTGTTTATCCGATCTCTGTGGCTGTTTAACAGCCATGTCAAGGGCCACTAGCATGTTAGTGTATAGTAAAATGCTAATGCAAAATGATAAAAATAAAAATCAATTGTTGAAATCAATTATTTACCTAGGTCTGCACTAATCACTGTTTTCTTATTGTCAGAGTTTATACAGTCTGTAAAATACCAAACAGGCATTGTTTACAAAAGCAGGAGATTTGCAACCCTAAGTTGTACTAACATGTCCACAGATTATTTTTACTTTTAACTACCACAAATCATAGCAATCTATTGATCTCATATATTTCAGCCATAAGAGAGCCAAACTCAATAACTATGCTTCATCCTGAAATTTGTTTTTTCAGTAATCTCATTTTAAGCTTCAAATGTAACTCCCAATATGTCATTTATGTATCAGCAGTATTGCTGGGAACCATAAAATAGAATTGTTTCTGATGTTCCATTTAGACAGATGCTCTACCTGAGGTGATGCAGTTCTAGTGATTCTGGTTTTCAGATATGACTCAGTCATAAAATAAGCCCTTTAACAAAGTAAAGACTCAAGTGCAATTTTGTGTTGGGGAGGGAAGACAATTTCCTGGAGAGGAGGGGGGGAAAATAGAAAAAAACCCCAGTAGTCCCACTCATGCTAACTTAGTCCTGTCCCTCTTTTAATGACTGCTGATCTGAACAACAAAAGGGATGCAGCCTTTGCATCCCTTAGTTACCTTAGTTTTTACAAGAAGCTCCTCATCTGTTGCTGCCTTTGGATTTTTCATCTGAGTGAACTAGGGCTGTTTCCTGTTTATTTTCTTAGTGCCTTTGGTGAAAATGTAAAAAATGCTTAGGACTATCACAAAGCAGGTTGGAACTGACTCCCTTTGAAGTAGGCACTGTACCACATCTGGAGCATCCTTTCCCAAGGCAAGCTTGCAGGCACCACTCCAGCAGGGGTGGAGGGAGCACCATCTACCTAAAGGTATAGTCCTAAATGTGCAGTGCTGCTGTTTTATTATCTATGTACAGTTCATAGAATCATAGAATCAGATGGGTTGGAAAGGACTGATGAGATCATCAAGTCCAACCCTTGATCCACTATCACCGTGGTTACTAGACCATGGCACTAAGCGCCACATCCCGTCTCTTTTAAAAACCTCCAGGGACAGAGAATCCGTCACCTCCCTGGGCAGCCCATTCCAATGCCTGATTACCCTCTCGGTAAAGAATTTCTTCCTTGGAGTTGAGTCCTCCATAAGCTGTGACAGAATGACCCAACTTTCCAAGGCAAAAATCTTGTTTGCCTCATTCCCACTGACCATGGACAAAATGTGAGTGCTCACAAACACATCTCAAAATGCAGCCCTCTCACAGCTTTGGTGTTCCATGATCACAGGGCTCTGCAGAAGTTACCCAAGTCAATGTTGACCAAGCCCCATCCCATGGCCAGCCTTCCCTCTGCAGGACTTCTCTGGGGAGATGCCTGTGGACTCAGCTTTGCAGTTGGTGCCTACATGGCCTGGACTGGGCAGCTCCTCTTCTCCTGCACGGCCAGGTCGGGCTGGTGACAAATGGATGCCAAAGCCCAGTTAAGGAAGATGGTGTGAAAATTTTGCCTTGCAGACATTGCCAATGGCCAGCTGTGGTAATACTGATATTACTTAAATGATCTTTTTTGAATTAGGCTGGTTTCCCATTTTAAGTTTCCATTTGGTAATAATTACATTTGATGGTCCCTGATGCTCCTTTGAAGAACACAAAAGGTGAGGAAGAAATTATTTCCTCACTTGGTAAGCTTGAGAGGCTGCTCAGGTGCTGTTGTCTTCAAAGGAAAGAGAAATGCAATCCAAAACCAGCCTGTGATCCTACCACAACCAGTACAATACAGAAAAACACATTGCATAGTGACCATAGTCCCTGCCTACTCTCTGCAGCCTCCACTCTCAGCAGCAAGAGCAGTTTCTTTTGACATCCCTGTCACTATGATGGAAATGATGTGCTGCTCCCACATGAATCTCCTCCATGGGCACTTTCAGTGTTGACCTGACCTGTCTCAGCACAGCACTGGTGATTTTATTCTCCCATGTCTTCAAACTGTCTTACATGGATTTTTTCACTCCTTGGGCTAGAGTTCACTGATGTTGCTTTAGAGGTTTTTAGCCAGTGTTAACCATCCCTTTACAAAAAATAAAATACATACATTCTCACTATGCATTTTATATGTTCCTAACAAAATACAATTAATAGCATTGATTTTGGATAAATTTGTAGCCAAATTTTACTTTAATTCCATTTTTTACAGTTCAGACTCTTCTGTGTTTTCTATTGTTCTGGGAATTGAACCAATCTGAGTAAGTGGTTGCTGAAATTCTAATTATCTTTGTTTTCCTTTTGAATGAGGATTAAAGCAAATCAAGAATCCAGTTGTGGGAGTTTTTTAAGAGAAGAATCTTCCAAAATCTGCAGCCAGAAGGCCGGTTTGCACCCTCATGCTCGCAGGTCTAATTTCTTGAATCGTCTTACACCAAAATTTAAAATGCTTCATCAATTCCCAGCAAAGCTGTATCTATATATCTATATTCAGATATCTACATCTATATTCAGACATTTCTACAGCCCATTTAAGTGATCTTCTTATTTCTTATATAGCAAGTTTTTGTCATTTGTGTAGCTTTCAAGTGATTTTTGCATGCTTCATGTATTTGAATTGCTTCTTGTGACAAATATCCATTTGAACATAAAGCTTCTCAGCTTTTGGATTTGAATTTTTTTAGCTATTAGAATTTAAGGTTCACATATGAAATATGTCCTTCCATACACACCTGGTCAGCAGAAGAAAATCCTACAGAGAGCTTTGGCCCAGTGCAAATACTAGAAAAGGCAAACTTATGTTTGATTTAGTATTTTTTATAGTTTCTGTGTTTTATTGTGTTCTGCGGCTGTGTTCCAGCAGTTTTGCATTAATTAATTGAAAGTGTAAATCTGGATTCTGAAAAATCAGTCAGTAAAAGGTCAACTGTACCCATTGCCTGCATGGTGTGAATCAAAGCTTGAGACACATGGACATTTGTAAGAAAATAAAGAACCAGAAATTTCACTGTAACCAAAATGCTTCTCATGTTCAAAGATAAATATATGGAATGTTTTCAAGTGAATTAGGTAATAAATTTTCCCCCAGATTTAGTGAAAGCAAGATCAGGGGAAAACATAGAAGTGAACTCATAGTGTATTTACCAAGTGCTGTAACTGATCTACACCAGAAAGTCCTGAAAAGGCACTGACTGAATAGTGCAGATATTGGTCAGCTGTTAAAAAACTTCCTCAGGATGAAAAAGTGTCCTTGACTGAAAAATTTCTGGTGCTGAGCTTTAGACACATTGCACAAATGATTAAAGGCACCTAAACACATTTTCAAATAATGGTGGAGGAGCAGTTTAGGGAGGCTTCTGACCTCTTCTTTGCTCTGGTACAGCTGTTTTCTCTGTAGGCTTCCTTACAGTGGGTGGGGAGCAGACAAGTGACAGCTATTGTGCTGTGATTCAAGGTCTTCACATGGTCACTGACTGCGTCTGTCTAGCCACACCCTTAGTACTGGTTTGGGTTAAATGCACCTACTTCTGACAAAATCCCCCTGCCATGGAGACCTGGCAGGAGCAGGAGAGCTGCCATAGATGCTGTAAACTGGTAGCTTGCTGTCTTGAGCGGCAGTGACCTCCAGCCAAGGAGATACCAAACAGACATCAGGGAGTGGATCCAAGACTCAGAGAAGTCTGTGGAGACTTTTTTCTCATCTTAGGACCAGGGCCCTGAAATATTTACTCACATGTTAAATGAAGAAGTGCTATTAACCCATGTTTTTTTAGCATGGTTGGAGCACTTACACATCATAACTGGCACAGTGCAGACATGTTCTTCCATCACTTTCTCCACAGGGATGAAGTTCAAAGAGGCTATAAGTACATATAAACCTGAAAATTACGTCAACTAGAAATAAAGTTAGTCTATTTTGTTTGACTGGGGCAAAAAGAAAAGAAGTCCAATCTGTTTTATAGGTGGTCTGGTTTCTGAGAGGGACCTTGGGTTGTGAGTGTCAGGAAGGCCTTGGCTGTGTCCCTTGAAATGTCCCAAAGGAAAGGATCTTTTGATAGGGGGCAGATTTTCAAAGAGTGCACAATTAGGGTCAGCTAAGTAAAAAATGACTGACACAAAGAACAAGAAAGACTCACAGACATGTGACTGAAACACCATGGTTGTGAAAAGAGGGGTCCAGTTGGTCCAGTTTTATGCCTTGGTGCCCCCAGTTACCAATGCAACCTCAATGGCTTAGCAAGAAGATTACTTTCCCAGAGGTTCCCTAATAAATGTCTGCTTGCTCATAAACATAGCTAACATTTCCTAACTGTACTTAGTTATGCAGGCTGAGCTGATCCACATTCTATTCAATTCATAGGCTAAAGTTCGAATGGAACAAATTTTTTTTCCTTTTTGTATGCTTCATATAATCTCCCTCCTTTATGGTCAGAATTATAGCTTTAAACCCAGAAAAAAAATATCCAGAACACCTGAAGCAGCAGAAAGCTCATTTATATTTATTCTGAGATAAAACTGCTTTTTAACTCTGAGTACAATTTCTTAATCACTTGCACTTTTAGCTGTGCACAGTTAGTAGTTCCTCAAAACTATATCGCTTTCCTACTTGGCCCGTGCTATAGTTTTATATATGTATCCCATTAAAGCAGAAAATATAACATATATAAGCTCACTGGATAATGTCTATTGTTAGAAGCTAGCACTGTTTTTGATGTGGGATGGTGACATAATATGTCAAACCAAAGTAATTTATCATGACCTGAATTTGTAAGGTAAATACCAAACAATGTTTAGCATAAAGAAATTAATAGAACTGGAGATTTTTTCTGCTGAAATGTTTGCTTCAACACTGTATGTTTTCAGCAATGTTTGATTTTAAGAGCTGCTTGGGATAAGCTAGAATTACTTACCTAAATAGAAGTTGTATTCAGCCAAGCTGTTTCCTGCTTCTTCTGTTTCCTTCTTCATTTGTCCAGGAAACAAGTGCCCAGCCATTACCCCCTACACATTTCTTGTCCCATTCCCACTTTTTGTTTTTCGCTATGCTTCTTTTTTAATCTGATTTTAAAAAGACATCTCTCCTCCTTGCTGAGTGCCTAGAGCCTAGCCATGCTATCCTTAGCTAGGTTTCTTTTTTGTCCAGAACAAACACTTGCATTCTTGGATGTCCAGCTACTGTAAGGTATGTAGTAGACAAGAGGAAGGACCTACCATAAACACGCCCCCCGCCCCAAGTGCTGCGGTTGGGACTTTCAAATGTCCTTTAGTGGGTGCCTCTCAGGTGACAGAAAGCTGAATGCCACAGACCAAGGGCCCAGTGACAACAGGTTGTCCGCACTCCCAACCCACACAGCTTTAGAGCTAATCAAGTAACAGAATGGCAGCTGATCATGCACTTGCCTATTTCATTCATGGATGGCTAATATTTTTTAAAATACTGTCTTACAGGAAAAAACAACATTTTAATAAATAATTTTTAATTAAAAAAAAATCTACATAGGATATAACCTTAGTGTCAGTTTTAACTTACTAAGTAGCTTTTGTTTACTGGGCCACACAGTCTTTCGTTAACATCAGTGAAGATTCAAAAATGTCATATCAGTCACTGAAGAGCTCCCATTTTATTTCCAATCTGCACTAGAAACAAATGCAGAATTACAGGGAAAGCATTAATAAAAAATTGACACTAAGGACTTATTGCAAAGTGCATATCCTAGTATGCATCAAGAGCTAACAATGTAAAAAATTCTATACAATTCATGCTAAATATAATGTGGTTTGATTTTTCAAAAAGAACAGCATATTTGACACTAGGTTTAAAATTGTCTCCATAAATAATAAACCATTTGAAAACATTAGATCAGTGCAGATGAGCAGAAACAAGGGCATCATGGTGGCTTTTATTATGATAGTCTCTTGTATGTTTAGGTGATAACAGGCAGGTAAGGAACCTGGTTCTCTCTTTTTGATCAAAAGTGATTTACATTGACTTGGAAGATTTAAAGCCAGTGAACCCTGCAGAGGTCATGAACTTACACAGGCAGAACAAGTGACCAAGAAGGCAGCTGATTCTGCCCCACAATTAAACCAAAGGAATTTATTCTCTTCACTTCTATCTGAAGGACTGCTCATCTTTCTTTGAGGGTCGTTAGTGGGGTAGAAAAACAAACCCAAGGCTCAGCTTGGGCACTTTTTATCCTCCATTTTCCTTTCCCAGATCTTGTTTTTCTCTGTTCCGGGGGTTTATCTGTTGAGGTTTCTGGCATTGTATGCACAGTGTTTTAACTCATTAGTCTTGCATTGCTTTCATGTTCTCTGACCATTAAACCCGAACCTAACCAAACAAGTCATTGAAGAATATTTGGAAAAGCCAACAGGGCTTTTGGTAGAGACTATACATTGCAAGAATGAGAGGAGTGGCTCATTTTCCATGTAGTGGTATGCTTTTGAGCCTCCTTCTTACCTCCCAATTATATGCTTGTCAAAGATAGAGCCAGAAGGTCACAACCACTTTACACTCCTCACTGTAGGAATCAGCCAACGAAAACTTCCATATTTTGGAGCATTTCAATTTTTCACGACCCCAAACCTAGTAGAACAAATACACTTCTAGGCTTGAATCTGAAAGCTAGAGGAGAAAAAATGGCATGACAACTCAACAGAAGTGAGCAACACCAGACTGGAAAATAGACATAAATCCTCCTGACATGTCTTTGTTGAACAGTAAGTCATGGGGAACATAAGGCATCTGGCTTTCTTTACATCAGTGGAAGTGTTCATTTGAAACTATGCCATCCTGGTATATTTTTTAATATTCTATTTGGAAGTACAGCTAAGACACATTCAAACACATTCATACCTTCCAAACCAATAGACTGGGTTTAATATGTCAGACTAGATATGCTAGACAGCTCAGCACCTAGCTCCTGCTGAAGCCTTGAGGGGAGCCAAAACAAGCATGTTATCAGTTACATCTGACCTTATCTGTATACTTGGAAGATGCCTTTGACAATCTCTCAAAAGCAAGGGCTGAAGTAAGCCACTCCTTTTAAGGAGTGATGAATTCAACAGTCCCAGAGCGAGGAACCTGCCACAGCTCCCTACCATGAATCCACATGCCTCACTC
Organism: Pachyramphus minor; assembly: GCA_013397135.1. Lineage (NCBI taxonomy): Eukaryota > Metazoa > Chordata > Aves > Passeriformes > Tyrannidae > Pachyramphus > Pachyramphus minor. Next base: position 4,622 of record VYXB01007092.1, on the reverse strand, counting down.
CCAGAGACATTCCTCCTTGGTCCCCAGGCCAGGTGCCTCACTTATCACTCATCAGGAACAGCAGGATGTTTTCCACTGTGCTCCAAGAAGAGCGGCTCACTGCCTGCAGCCTGTGGGGGCCTGGGGCAGCCAGCTCCTCCTGGGCTCAAGCCTTTCACTGTGGCCATCCCACTGGTGTTTTTTCCATCTCACTGGTAAGAGTTTTGAAAACTGCAAAAAGGTCTATTTATCCCCTTGCTTATTTAAATGTGGATAGGTTAATGTTGTGGCTATTTAAAGTAATGGCAGTAAGCAGAACAGATGCTTGGGACAAGCGTGCTGGTCTATCATTAAAAGATATGGTCTATGATTAAAAGATATTTTTCCTATGGGAAACTACAGCCCTTAGGACTTTTTGGCTTATTAAGAAAGTTTAGAGCTACCATGTCTCTCTAGCAGAGATAAAATAATGCAAACTTGCTACTGGTGCCAAATATTGTAGCCAGCAGCATGTTGTTCTTGTTCCCACTAATGTTTCTGGATCTTCAGACTACTCTGTTTTGACTCCTGTAGGTTAATGACTTTGAGTAGAAATAATGAAGTATCTTATTGTATATTGAGATCTTAATTTCTTGCAAGTACCTACAGGTACTCTTGACTTTATCTTGTGATTTCAAAATTAATATAATGTAATATAATGTAATACAGTATATAATAAATTGTATTTTCCATTCTGATTTTCTCTGGTGTACTTTTCTACATAAGAGATCATTTTTAGATTGATGCTTAGATTGATCATTTCCAGGATACAGAAGGGATTTGGATGCACTCATTTCCTTGAAATAAGCAGCAACTGTGTTTCTAATTTAATTGAGTGATTCTGAAAAATTGCAGACTTAAAGCTTAGTTTTGACAAAGGAATTGTTTCCTTTCAGGGAACAAATAATCTGTAACATGGGAAGCTGTGGTACATAAGCCAGTTCCTACTTACATCAATTCTCACCAGAAGCAAATCTAATAGTGTGTGTTCTACATTTCTTTGGTTAATAATGTGAATTCAGTTGTATTTGGTAAATAGAAATATGTGTGTTGCAAAAGCTTTCTAACATTTCTTTTAGAGTGTAATAAATTGTGTTGTTTGCTAACTTTGTGGCTTCACTAAGTTTCTGATTGTATGGTATCAGAAAAATCAATATCTCATTTCTCACATCAGCCAGATGGATAGGCCAGGCAAGGGCTTCAGCCAAGACTTTGTGCCATTCTGACAGCAGAAAAAAACCATGTTTTACCTGTTTCGAGCTCCACTATTTACAAGCAGATATTGACAGCCTTGCAGTACTTTCTCTTGGTAAGATCTATCACAGTAAACTTTAAAAAGTCTTGCTGGCTTGGCTGTATTTCTTATACCTCCTCACTTGCCAAGTAAAGTTATAAATTCTTAGGGTGGTTCTTACTTTTGCATAGCCAAGGAATAAAGGAGATGTTCTGACTTGTGCTGATCCTCCCCCAAAAAAAGGTATAATGAGATTTTGGCTTACAAAAACCTGGTAACTACACTTCCATGCCCACTGATGAAATTAGTTTCCCTGCATGGCTGTATGGCACAACTCTTTATATCTGTTACAAAACAAGTTGGTGGAGAACCAACTGGCAGTAGAAAAAGTGTGTTTTTTCTGCTCTCATGGTACACATGAAAGTAACAGTTTTTAAATCCAGGATTAGGGAGAATACTAATATTCATATAACAAGTGTCTTCAAAATTAGAAGAGTGATGAAAAAAGATACATTTTGTAATGCATTCACTGAATTAAAAACATAAGTAGTGAAAGCATTTGATTTTGACTTGTATGCACAACATATAATAATCACATCCAAAAAACAGTATTAGAAGATACTCAGACCTTGGGATTGCCAAATCAACCATGCATTACATGGGAATATCAAATGAGAATTATCCATTCAGGTCTGGTTGGTCATCCCACTCATAGTGTTTATTGCATATTATTTTTTCCACAGAAAGATGCTGATTGTCAAAAACCAAAACAAAACAACAAACAAAGAAACAAAAACCCAACAAAACAACAACAATAACAGCAACAAAAAACTTAATTGATTTGCCCTCTGCATTAACAGGGACTGAATGTATGAAAAGTCCTCCATGACAGTTTCTTCATATGTCACATCGTATGTCATAGTTATGTCACTGTATATGAGGTGGTTGTGAAGTGTGCTTCAAGAAAGCTAGTGACAGCATTTAGGGCATCTAAAGCACTATTGGTATAACCTAATTCCCATTTAATACAAGAAATCTAAAATTCAAATGCAGCTACTCCATTTTCCACGTCATCCTCAGGAGACTTACAGAAGCAAATGCAGACCCTTCATATACTGGTGGAAAATGGCAGAATACAGATGAGACCTATGGAACATTTTCATATTCATCCTCTTAAAATGTGGACCAGTCCAAGGTCTATGTCTTCCCTTCTGACCTTCCCTCTGCTTTGTCACATCCAGTTACTTCAGACTTGGAGATCTCTGTGAAAGCAGCCCATGCGCAGATACAGAGTGAGAATAGACCCTCTGGGCTGAGCTTGGTTACTCTGAGGCCTTGTCAACACAACCCTACACTGTTGTGTTTTATCACAGTGGAACTCTGTAAGATCAAGGGCTTCGTCCTTCATTTTCCCCTGAGTTTTTAGGTCCAAAATTTTAAACTGAGACCTGGAAGCTCAAACGTAAGGCAATGTTCCTGTGACTCTCAGAGAATGAAACCAGAAGCAAACAATGTCACAGTATTTTCTAATGCCTACACAAAATTATGAAACATATTGGAACTGCATAAAGCTTTCTAAATGGCTGAGATAAAGTTATGGGAGCTAGGTTTATGTTTGCAAAGTTAAATATAGTGAGGTATGAATCCATTTTCCTTCCAATTTTAACTTCTGAAGTGTAGCTGATTCAGATAAAAAGCTCTGCTTTGTCTGATATCAGTTGAAAGTTCAAAATCAATGACACCATGCATCAACATAGGCAAAGACAGAACATTATGTTCCCTGCTGTACTTTTGGAAACTTACTTTTGTTAAGCATAAACTGTACTATTCTTCTGGAAATGAAATTTAAAAATAATTTTGTCAGAGACATCACAAAGTGCAAATAAACAACATTTGCACAACTCATTTTTAACTGGTCTAACTTCAAGGCAGAAATTGGAGTTGAGGAAAGAAAATGAACCATGACATAAAAGCAAAGCTTTCTCCTTTTCTGGATGATTGCATGCTCAGATGGCTCTTACATTCCCAGGGGATGCACAGGTTGAGATGAAATATTGGTTTGGTGTAACAGCAGCATGGAGGTCATAGCTATAAGCTATTTTTGTAAATCATAAATCAATGTCTGAACACCAAACCATGGAATATTATTCAATTCATGTATTATCACTAATTATAATTTTTTACTTGACAATGTATCATCACTCATGTAAATAGATATAAGCTATTTTTTTCACCCATAACCACACAACTTGTGCACAAGATGATGACTTCTGAAAACTGTCAAGTGTAGATCAGAAAAAGGATATTTTTGTTATCAATAATCCTCTGCCCAGTTGAGAAACTGTTCTTTCTCACTACAGCCCAAGGGTTTGAACAGTTCTTTTCCCAAGGATTTTATTTTTTAACAAGGCAAGGCAAGCAGAGGTTCAGAGAACAAGATGAAACAGCCAAAAATTGAGACTGAGTGACAGTTTCCATTCACCATGTTAATTCAATTCCTTTTTTCCTTAAAAAGGAACACCTGAAAACTCTGACAGCAAGGATGGGGTACAGAGGTTCTGAGAGAGAATCCTGGCAGCCTTGGACAAAATTAGTATGGAGGAGAGGAAAGACTAAAAGTTCAATGTGCTGCTGTGACTTGTTTCCTTAACTGTTGGCC
>VYXB01007088.1:354072-450644 GCA_013397135.1 Pachyramphus minor | reverse complement strand
TTAAGAGGAAAAAAACAGACAAAAATGAATATTTCTTTTTGCAACCACACCATATCAGCAGGTAGTGCAGCTCAACAGATGTATGGCACATAACAGTGTTGAGGGCATTCTCCCACAAGGAAGTTAAAATTATATAGGTATGTTCATAATGAAGTTTTGAACTTGAAGTAATGACTAATAAAATCTCTCCCATGGATTAATACTCTTTTCTCCTGCACATCTCAAGGTGCACACAGGCTGCTGGACACAAATGTTCTTCAATGAGTCAACTTCCTCTGCTCTTTGCAGAAGGTGCAGAGGGTCAACATCAGTCAGTATCTCACCAATAGCACACAGTGAAAGGGAACCATTGATTTCCTGAATGAAAGTGCTTTTTATTTAAGCACCAATTTGCACATTGCAAGTGTTATTTTAATGCTGTGCTCCAGGTTTCTCACAAATTCTCTCTTTACATCTCAGTTTCCCCGTACACCAGGGTGCTAGAAAAGATTATTCTGGTCAAGAGCTCCAAGGCCATGTAAGGCATTATTTTGATTGCAAATGATAAATGCTGAATTCCTATTTGGAGTGCGTGCACACGAAGAGTAGGGAGAAGATATAAAAATGCAGGGGAGTACCCCGTGCATGTCAAAGTGCAGCTTCACAGGCAAGCTCCTGTCTCTCAGAGAACTGTCAGATACACGTATAATAAACCACAATTGTGTTCAAAGCTAATGCTAATATGGCTCAGTGGGAGACTAGTTTTAAATGTCATATTTTCAAGCCCTTCTCTAAACCATCTTTCCCAGAGACTACTTCAAGGGAACTGGCATTCTAATGAATTCCTTAGGCCTGATTTTCAGAGCTATTAAGTGCACCTGTGATCACAAGTGCAATAGGAGATACAGACAGATATTCAGGCTTATCCTATCTAGATAGACAGGTTGTATAAATACTCTACTTAAAATATTCCCACCCAAGTGGAAAGAAAGCAAGACAAATCAGCCTGAATTAAGATGAAGATGGCAGGATGACAACACAACTTCTTATCTACCTGAACCAAGCTACTTGAAAATTATATGAAAAAAATCTGCTTATTCTTTAGATATGTAAATCTTTGCATCCAATAGATGTATCTATAGTACCAATAGATAATAAGAATAACAAATAATGAGTTTTGGTTAGAACAAAAGGACAAAATTTTATGATTTCTACTGTATAGATACAATTGCAAATACTTTTGCAGTGTTCTGATTTTTGGTGGAATGTGAATTCTCTCATGGAATTCAGAGTATTTGTCTACCTTGCATTAGAACAAATAAGTAATTTAGAATAATTTGATCATTTTTGACACATCCATCCCAGTATTGCCTGGAATAAATACAACAAATTTTAAAATCTTCTTGGCACAAAGTAATATTCCGTATGGGCTCTGTTTATCAATGCCCAGCCAGACCCTGAGCAGCAATTGGCCCTTTATGGCCAACTCCTTCCAGTTTTATACACTGGACAGGTAATTCTGTGATATGGAATATCCCTTTGGCCAGTTTGGATCAGCTGTTCTGGGGCAGGTTCCTTCCACCTCCTCGCTGGCAGAGCATGGAAAAATGGAAAGGCCTTGGAATAAGCACTACTCAGTAGGAACTACAACATCCCTGTGTTACCAATGTTATTCCCAAACTAAATCAAGAGCACAGCACTGGACCATGTACTGAGGAGAAAATTAACTCTACCTCAGCTGAATCCAGGACAAACCTTTGTCTCTCACTAAAACATCTTCCATCCCTTTCCCTCACAGGTCACTCCTCTTTCTCTCCTTGTGGCCATTTGGGAGCTGCAGCAAAGGAGAGGTTTATGCAAAGAAAAGCACCTGGTGCTTTGCACCGGGAGAGAGGACAAAGCATGAGACTGAGATGGAAAAACAGGGAGTTTGGTAGCAGAGGAGCAGCAACTGAGAGCCCCCGGCCCCAAGTGCTCTGATTTTCCTTTAAGTGGAGTTTGATGAAACAGAAATCCTGCTCTGAGCTGTTCATCACAGCTGGAGTGAACAATTAAACATGAGCCTCCTAGATGTTTACTCAACAGGGAGCTGTCTGCCTAACATGTGCTCCAGCTGAAAAATATGAGATCTCAGAGACCTAAATGCATATCTATTCAGGATATGGCACATCAAGACAATTTGACATTTGATGAAGACAGAGCACATAAAAGTTCATTATTTAAATGAAGACCTGTACTTGTACAGGCAATAATTAACATATTTTGGAGGTTTAAATATTATCTAAATATGAGAGATACAGGGGTGTGTGTGTCCCATCCCTCCCCCAACCCCCCAATTTCTTCTAAAATAAAACAAGACCTAAAAACCAGGCAGACAGTGACAATTACCCTCCTAATTAAAGGATAAGCAAAAGGCTGGGCTGCAAAGCAAGGTATTCCGAGTAGGATATTCCCAGTTGTTCCTCAGTATAAATAAGACTGTTTTCTCCTCAAATGTCACAGCATATTAAGTGCCAGGAGAGAATTGTTTCAGCATATGATGAACAAAACAACACAAGCCCCAGGAACTAGAGTCACAAAGCTGTCCAAGAAGGGAATTGCAGCTCAAATTCCAGATAATTCACACTCCAGACTCCTACAATATGAATACTACTACAGGGGAATACTCCCACGGCATTTAATACATTTCTTATTTGTTTTGATAGACTCAAACCATTGATGAAGGTCAAATAACTTTTTCAAGTATCCTCAGCAACATAAGAAAACTGGGCATCTCCAAACCTTCCCAATCCCAACTGCAATATCGAATTTTTCTTTCTAAGCACAACCCCGTAGACACAAACCAAAGGAAAGTTGACACTGTTACTGCTGCCCATTCTTGTGTTTCTGTTTTCAGAACACTGTAATGAAATAAAACTATTCCAAGGTCTTACTCTGACAATACTGCAGCTGATTATCTCCATAATCTTTTTTCCTGTTGATACTGTGCTTCAAGAAGTCCATGTCAACAGAAGTCACAGCCCTTCTCTGCTGACAGACTCTGCTAAACTGCACCAAGATTTCAAACTGCAGCTTCTAAACTTGTGGGTAAGTTTTGCAAAGAGTGATGGCCTAAGAGTCATTCCTGCATGGTTTGGAACTATCTTTAGCATTCTAATGTTCAATCTTCACATTATTGTTGTACTGAACCTTATGAAAACTATTAGTTATAATATTTCCCTTCTGTTTAAGAAGAAATTAAAATTGCTTTTAGGAGGAATGAATAAGCCATATAGCTGCTAAATGCCTAACTGTAGTGCTTTCTATGAACTTACTGATTTAGAAACAGCAAACTACAATTCACTTGACATGCCATGATTTATTTATATATTTAAAAGCACAGCTGTGTCACAATTTTTTCCCAAAATATTTTCCTACTTGCTAATCTCTTCCATGAACAAGATAAATCATGAGATGGTTAAGTCCTCAAGTAGTTCTAGAGTATACTTTTCATTACAAATTATGTATAAAAGTCCTCTCTGTAATATATCAAAATAGACCACAAGCACAGTTGTTTCTCTCATTGATCATTAATTCAGACTAAATTTAAGTATGAATGTTAATTAAAAATCTGTTGGACTTCACTGCTTTCTGACAGAAAAAAAACCGGAGCCAATGGTTGCACTGAACTAATTTTACTGACAAATTCTTGGCATCAGTCTCTGAAACTTCAGATTTAGTAAAAACCTAACAGTATTTTGATCAATTCTGAAATAAGCCCAAACACTTAATTTTGTAAAGCATCTGTTACATACTGACTCTTCAAACACTAAATGTTTCAATGCCTGTTGTTCTTCTGTTGAGAAACTTCCATTTATAATGTTCAAAATCTTGCATGACATCCTGAGAAATACAGGAAAAACTATTCTGCGAATAGAAAACTATTCTGTGAAAACTATTCTGCTGGACTGTCTTTAAAACCAAGCTTTTCTTGAAAACAAAAACGCTTAGTTATTTTTTATACCAGTTTTAATTATCTGTGGTGAGTAGGAATTATTGTATATAAATAATGGAATTATTTATATACAAACAATAGGTTATGGAGCTAATTGTACACTCATTTCAATGATTTACACTCTGACTCCCAAGCAGAACTCTTAAGAAGTCAATATTATGGTATTTGCATAAAAAATGAACTGATGTGTTTTTACCTGAAGGGCTACAAGGACAGGAGGGGGGGTCAGGGATGGCACAAGGTAAGAGCAAAGGCCAGAGGAGTGGACACAACTCTGGCAGTTTAATTGTCTCTCACTGCCAGAGCTTGCACAAGCACCATAGGAAATTCCATGGCTGCACATAAGAATTCTGCACAGAAGGCTCAGCTTTGACTCCTAAGTGAAGCTACAGCAACTTTTGAAGTCGTAAGGATTGCACCAGTCCGTGCCTTTCATATCCCTTTAAATGGGCTTTGTTGGAGATAACAGAAGAAAGTCTCCTGAGACTGTGTAGTCTCATGTGTGATTATTATTCATCAGCAAATACTTGCCTAGATCCTACTGTGCTGTATTGTAAACCAGGACTGGTAGTCTGCTATCTGACACCTCCTGAACACTGACTGCATCTTAGGGGACAGTCTGGGCTGTAAATGGTTTATTCTGAGTTACACTGTTTGCTTTTCTATGCTCAGAAAGAGCCTGAGTAGCCAGACCCTTGTGGTATGTTGCTTGACTGGATTTAAGATTATTTCAATCTCCTGGTTTGCATCTATTATCTTTAGTGATACTCGAAAGGTAATTAAAAAAACCCAAACAAACAAACACAACAACAAACCCAAAACACTTACATTTAAAAGGTCATTGCTGAATTTTAACTCAGTTTCNGACTGGATTTAAGATTATTTCAATTTCCTGGCTTTTCATCTATTATCTTTGGTGATACTCAAAAGGTAATTAAAAAAAAACACCAAACACAACAACAAAACCAAAACACTTATATTTAAAAGGTCATTGCTGAGTTTTGACTCAGTTTCACTAACACATCAACCTGGTTTGGTGTTTGACTCCACCCACCCTGGCAGTCACACTACCTACAAGATGGCTCAGTATCCCCAACAGAAGCGGGGAAAATTCCAAAAGAGGAATCCTTTAGGCATAGTCTCCTATTTTCTCCTGCCTTTTAGCCAACTCTGGATTGGAGGTGAGAAGAAATAATGCTCATGTTGTCAGGGAAAAAGCAAACAGCAGCACAGCTGCTGCCAGCGGGAGGCAGGACCATCCCTGCTGCTCATTGCTCCTCCAGCCCCTTTCCCTGCAGGATTCCTTAACTGCTCCCACTTTCTGCTGGATGGGTGGAAGAGAACAGATGCTTAAAGGCAAACTAACACATCAACCTTTGTTTCCAAGTTAGTTTGTTTCCTGCTAGCAAAGAGCAGACAGGGAGGTAGCAGCTGACTTAAGGAGCACATTTGGTGCTGCTCCTAAACATCTCTGGCTGTGTCCCAGACTCAACAGGCAGGGAAGTCATGGGTCAGGCCAAGTCTTGAGCTACATTTGCATTGTAGGATCTCATCCTGGAGCTTGCTCACCCTCCAGAACTGCCCCACAAATGGTTGCCACCAACATACAGCAGGTCCATGAGTTCAAGCCCTATGGGCAGTATAGACACAGTCATAGAATCATAGAATCAGACAGATTGGAAAGGACCTCTGAGATCATCAAGTCCAACCTTTGATCCACTACCATCACAGTTGCTAGACTAGTCATGCACTTGATCACAGAATGGGTCAGTTTGGAAGGGACCACATTGGGCTCATCTGGTCTGTTGCCTAAAATCACAGAAATAATTCTCTGGACCCTGCCCAAGCAGGGTCATCCCAAAGCACATTGCACAGGATTGCATCCAGACAGTGAGGGAGACTTCACACCCTCTCTGGTCTCTGTTCCAGTGCTTGGTCACTGCACAGCAAAGAAGTTCTTCCTCACATCCAGGTGGAGCTTTCTGGCCATCAGTTTGTGCCTGTGGCCTCTTGTGCCATTGCTGGGACCCACAGAGCAGAGCCTGGTCCCTCCTCTGCCCCCTCCCTGCAGACCCTACAGACCTGGGGGAGGTCCCCTCTCAGTGTCTCCTCTGAAAGCTAAACAGCTCCAACTCCCTCAGCCTCTCATCACAGAGATACTCCAGTCCCTTCTTCATCCTCACAGCCCTCCACTGTACCCGCTCCAGCAGCTCCATGTCCCTCCTGTCCTGAGGAGCCAGAACTGGACACAGCACTGCAGGGCTGAGCAGAGGGGCAGGATCACTCCCTGACCTGCTGGCAATGCTCCTCCTAAGCCTGGTACAATTAAATCTCCATCAGGCTGGAAGAAAGATCTAAAATAACTGTCTCTACAACAGATATTTTGCTAAGCCAGCCCAGCAGTCCAGAAACATGTTTCGTATTAGTAAAACAAATTTATTTTTGCAGCCAAACGTGGCATTGCATATTGTTGGGAGATGGCCTTTACAAAGACAATAATAAATCACAAATACCCTTAATAGGATAATACTACCATGAATGTGGAAAGAAATAAGCATCTGTAACCCACAGATTAAAAGAGGCAGCATATTTAATATGAAACAATGTAATGTAATGCCAACACAAGACGAGAAGATTACAAATTTCTTCAATTAGTCATACAGCCAAACCATGAATACAAATATTCACTATCAGCACTCTGATATATAAAGCACATCAGAAAATAGGTCAAAATAAAGCATATCAGGACTGCTCAGACAAATGTCAGTAATGTGAAGATAATGTTTTGTTGTTTTTTTTTAATATGCTATCAAGATATTGAATTCTTGCTGTATTCATCAAACAGCTTCACTATTTGTTATATTTCTTTTATTATTAGGCTGTTATGAGCCTAATTCTTCCAAGACATATAAAAGGCTACCCCCAATTCTTCTTTTTGTCTAGAGGTGGGGCAAGGAGGGGTTATAACCTCTATAAATCAGCAAGATAAAAAGACCCTTCAGGACACTAATATTTTCATTTAATTGTTAGACTCTGGCAAGTGAAAAACACACTATCTATATATATGTAGCACAGTCTGAGTATCGTGTCATCATATAACAAAATATGATGAATTTCTTCACATCCCATCTGCTGTGGCCATCATTATGCAATGGCCAAGTGTAGAAATTCCCAAGGGTAGAAATGTTTGATTGAGGAAACACATTGGTTGGGGCCAGCTTTTTGTGCCATTTGATTGACTTCCAGAGGTGTATCGTGGGTACTTTACTCACAGGGATCACAAATTTCCTTCAAGACACACGTACAAGTACACTTTTGTGAACCAAAAACTGTCAAGAGTTCTCACTAAAACTGTTCCTTTGCATAAACCAAAAGAAAAAAAGAAAAAAATCAAAGTCTAAGCATCGAAGCCCAAAGTACCATCCAGTGCAAGCAAACCCAGTGAGTTTCTGCTATGTAAAGCATCTTTCGGTGTGTCCTGCTCTGGTGCTGAGGAGCTCAGAACTAAAATTCTAAATGCAAAGCTCATGCAAGGGGGTGATTCTGCCTGTAAACAGCACCTCTGGAAAACAAACTTCAGCCCACACCATCTATTCTCTATTAAACACTAAATCATCAATAATTTTTAAAAATACTCAGGCAGCAGCAGTTTGGACTCCAGCTGGTGCTTCTACTGACAATGGATTATTGTAGACCTTTGCCTTTCCATCATAATGACCTGAAGGACTTTGCTGTACCAGCAGAGCCAGCACCTGCCTGTTTGCTCAGTGGCAGCACTGGCACTCCTGGAACAAGGACTTCACTCATTTTTCACCCTCGCTCTTCTCAGCAGTTGCTGTTAATGGAAATGATAATCCAGAGACCTACGTTAAGTTAAAACGAGGCACCAGGATAATAGTGGAAATTTCCATGGTCACGCTGTATAAAATCATTTTGGTTTAATTAATTTGCAAGTTGTTAGGCATTTTAGGGAGGAAAAAACAAAACAAAACCAGAAAAAAACCAAACAAAAAAAAGGCTGTACCTTAAAATTTATGATGTCCTAAAGGATTCAGCAGTGATCTCATGATACAACTATGGAAGAGGGGAGTTCACATTTAATGTTAAACTTTACCCCAATACTCTTTGCATTTTTTCTGAACTTTGTACTTATGCCCTAAAACATATTTTAAAAAACTTTATTTTGTTCATTTCCTTTTAACTTAACCCAAGTTCATAAAGAAAACATTGCATACAGATCTTTACAAAGTAACTTTCTTTTGGTCCAAGACACAGAAACCTATTGTTGTCTACTACATCTTAGTTTATATAAACTTTTCTTTCTTCAGTTTAATAAATCATTTTCCACCCAAACCCTAAGAGTTTCATTTCTGAAGATCAGACATTATATCTATGTACTTGCTTAAAACCACACTTTTCTTACCAAAGAAACATAACACCAACTGGACACATTACCTTGTAAACCCAGCAGTTTTATCCTGTTTCTCATTAATGCATTTGCACCATATAATTCCACCTTTCAGTTGTTTGTACTTAAATTTGATATGGGTTTAGTAACTTCATAGGCCAAATCTCCAGGAATTTGGGAGACACTTGGAATTTTAGGTGATAATTCTTCCAAGTCTCCTGACTCCAGCATATGAAGTCCCTGAGTAGTATTTTTCTGTGTCATACCAACTAAATATTTTGTCCTAGTATTCAAGGAACCACAAGTTTTAAGAGAATTCAAAAGTATTCAAGAACCACAAGTATTACTGAGACTTGAAATTTTTCCTATTTAATCCTTTTTCATGTAGTACTGTTTTCTCCAAATATCTCTAAAACAGCCTGATAATTAGCAGACATCAAATGCATTGCTGGCTGTTACCAAAAATAGGGCTCCTTTCAACATGCTGAAGGCAACAGTTGCTGACAGAAATTAAGTAGCTGTTTAAATCTTTGTGATATCTTCCATATTTCAAGAGCTACAGCACAGCGGAGTTTTTAGTTGCCCTTTTCCAATCATTTTCCCCCCAATTTCTATTTATGTCTGATTACAGGAGATGCTTCATACTCAGTCCTGATCAAAAGCCTTTAAAAGAAATTTTCTTAGTCTTGGGGTTTTTTTTCTAACTAGTTTGAAATACCATAACACCTGATTTAGCAATATCTGAGAAGAAAAACTATTTATTGATGCTACCCCCTAATAATGCTCTGAAGTGCTGCTTTTTGCCTTTACTACTTGTAGTTGTTCAGCTGTGAAAAATTTCTTTTTCTATATTATTATGAAGCCTTAGAACTACAAGTACAGAATAAAAGGCAGGTGCTACTCTCAATTCCCAGGCACCTTGCCCTGGAATGCTGTAGTTACAAGACTCTCACATAACATGGTTCAGTCGGTGCTCAGGGAAGAAAGTGGAAGTGACTTGAGGTAGATCAGAATTAGTGATTCTCTAAAGATTTCTCTCTGCTCTCGCCTTTGAGAAAAGGTTTATTTTGGTAAAGACTGAAGCTCACTGGCAAGAATAAAATCAGTGTTTTCCTTTAAAGGAACTCATCCCCCAGCTAAACACTACAAATTCACCCTGACTGCTGTGAATTCCTTCTCAGCATTAATTCACTGGCTGCTGACCGTGGTCAGCTCGAATTCTGCAGACCAGGTTGTGAGGAAAAATGTCCTTGCCTGAAGAATAATATCAACATGTATCTCTGCCACAATAAGAGAGAGAGGGGAACACAGTTCATTATAAATTATCACTTCATCTAAATTTGTATATTCTGACATTTCATCAGAAAAATCTGTACCACGGCCTTGGTGTTCCTGAAGAATGGTATTTGCTCTTTTATTGAAATGTTGGCATCAGAAAGCATAGTTTGTTCCCATCCATAATTCAGAGTTTCCTTCAGAAAAGGGAGAAGCTGACTGTTCAAATATATTGAAACTATCATAGCCTGCAGCACCTGCTGCAATGCATTATTGATACCCAGGAGTGGCACTGATGTGATTCTGGGAGCATATGCTTTCCTCTGGATTGGGGAACTCTAAATGGAAAGACATTTCCTGTGGACTTTCTTTTTCTGATACTTTCCTGAGATGGACACTTAAAAAGAATGACCTCTGGACACTTCTAAGTTGGAGTATCTTGAGGAAGCCTCTACAGTTTTATTACTAATTTTTTTTCCCTCTTTTTCACAACCCATCTTTTTGTTTGCTCTGCAGGGGAAGGGAGCCAGGTCAGAGGGAGTCAGCAAGGCTGGAGGAGCTGTGCCCTCAGTTGGTGCACTCAGGCAGAACTTCTCTAATTCCATGATTTGTCAGTACTTATGGGAGAGTTTCTATAAACCCTCTCCAGCCTCTCTGAGCTGTGGCCCAGTGGCTCCAATTTTTTATGTAGTCAGTCAAATAACTATTTTATCAAAACTATTTATCATTTTTGGCACTGAAAAGAATTTTCCTTCTGACCAAATTAGAATAAGGCAGGGTTTCCTTCTCAGTTCTCTGCTGATTGACAACTACCTCCCCTGTTCCAAAGCAGTTCAGGTTCCTAACAAAAGATGAAGTGCTCTGTAACAGCCAGGATTGGGTCTCATCACGACTTCATCCAAAGGAATTTTGCTGGCAATGCTCAGCCCTCTGGATTGTATCACTCATGCCATCAACATCACAACAGCAAAAGGCACGAGCAGAAATGGTGAGGAATGAATCTACAATATGTAATTTATTGCTGCAATTTTTAGATCCCAAGTGAGTTAATTTTCAAAAGCTGTCAGGTAATTATTCTGTGTTTCGGGTTTTTTTCTTCTTGACTGGAACAATGAATCATTAAATAAGTGAGAGCTTGGAGACACCATGCTGAGGAGAACTCTCTAGCATCAGTAAGCAGAGAAAAATCTGATTCTGATAGCAGCCTCATCAGTTACTACATAATTTAAATGGAAGTTGGATAATCCTAAAGGGCTTTAGAATCTCATCTAAACAGCACCATTACTCATTCTCAAAACATTTTATTGCAATTGAAGACTGCTTTTTATGCTCTCAGATAAATTTAACAAGATCCCTGTAATTTTATTTTTATGTAAATATGTGTGCCCCATATATAATAAAATGGTTCACTGCTAAGAATTTAAAGTGCAGGCTTCTACAATTCTTTTGCCATAGAATATGAGGCCTCAGATAAAACTTAGACCAATGGACTTCTTTGAGTTTGAACAGATCCACTCCCTCTCTCTCCTGCTTCCTCATCAATCAGTAATTACCTTTTGCAAAATTCATACTATTTGACCCATCAGCTCTCTGATTAGGATTCATCTGGTCACTAGACAAAGAAATCTAATTATATATTATTCTTCCATTTTTTCATATATTATTTCTATTTTTACAGAGAGGCTCATAATGTCTCAACCACATGCAACCAAATATACACAAAGAGGATCTGCCTGGCAGAGTTCTGCTTCATTTTCCATTATTTACCACAAAAAATTTGCAATAAACAGTTACACTACAGCGTTATGTGGCCTTAAGACATGAGCAGCACACAGTCCAAATCCAACAGATAGTAAGCCAAGTTCAGGGTAAAATAGCTCAAGGTAATGTAGTGAGTGCCCTAAATCAAGAGTTTTCTACCAGTTCCTGATATAATCAGGAAACCCTCAATTGGGCATTTAATCTGTTTAGTTCCTGCCATGGTGGTGGTGCCAGGCAAAGGTGGTGCCAGCAATCTGGTCAGTGACCACAAACCAGAGGCTTAGAATAATTGAGCAAAACAAAACATCTGTACAAAGCAGTGCTTCCAGAAACAGGTTAAAGACAAAATAAAAGTAGTTTTTGTAAAATTTCTCCATTGTATTTTCTAAACTCATTCTTGTTCAGAAATATCCATAGAACAGCCTTCACATCTATTTTTTTAATGTATGTACTTCCTGCTTATTCCACTACAGCTACTCATTCTTTTTCGTTAACTAATAGAACCAGAAACAAGGCACACTTAAAGCAGAGAGTTCATTTGTCTTCTAAAAGTTGGCAACATATAATGCATCAACCTCTCATTTATCTCAGAGCATTATGCCACATCATAGGAAAATATGCTTAATACGGAGGTGCTTTAGCTATGGCAAGAGTATTTCACCCACAGGAGAATAAATGGAGACAGATTAAGTACTCAAACAGATTAAGTACTCAAATTACCTTTTTTCCCCTCTCTGTGATTCAACCTCCACCCTCCTCTTTTTTTTTTTTTTTTTTTTAAGCCAGTTAGACTTGTATATGGGGTACAGTTTTGATCTGGTATTCAACTGTATTTATAGTGTAATTTTCATTAATTTGTCTTTATAATTTAAGTGATTATTTCAGAAGTCAAACAGCAGCTTTTTCTAAGACTCAGTATTCTAATTGAAAAAACAGAGATACAATACGTAAGTGATCTTAGATGGACTGAAAGAGAATATGAGGATTGATCTGGAAAGAGCAAGGAATGTTTTTATTTTCCTTTTCCAACAACAGATTTTCAAATAAGCAAGTTTCATTCAACTTCCTACTGTGAAATTCCCCAGCCATTTTTTCTAATGCCCTGTGATCCTCTTGGTGCATAACATTTGGAATACCAGAATGGCAAGCTCAGAACGTTGCAAGGATAGAAAAACCTGGGAGATCAAAGTATTTTTCATGCAGATCCTCCATTGAAACACGGATAACATCAAAACAGCAGCATATGCAGACTTGAAACAACAAGAACCTTTTCTTGAAAGATGGGGGGTTAAAATCCTCCTCTGGTCACCAGTAGAGAGTCAATCAAGCCAGCAGATTGCTGAGGCATATTTTGGTCTTTTTTTGTAACATATTTATACATAAATATAGCCCCACAAGTTCTAAATGATACCATGAACAAACTGTGAAAATGCTGGGAAGGGAAATGGGTGCCCATGGGTCTTTTAACTGGTTCTGGAACCAAGAAAAAAACAAAAGCCTTCCAGCACTGAAGTGCAAATCTATGATGTTTTACATGACCTAGAGTTATTCTGGGTTTGTCATTGATGTCTTTTTTAACTGTACATATCACAGAAATCATGTAGACTTGGTCATCAATGACTTTTAAAATATGAATTATTAAATCTCAAATTGATGTAAAATTTTCTTTTTATTACAGTCTCTCCACTCTTTCATTCCTCCAGTTTTAAGTAATTATTACTGTTTCCTGAGCTCCTTTTCCAAACTGTTTTGCAGATATGCTGACTATAGTGTGAGAAGCTATCCTACACTACAAAACAAAACATGCTTTTGAAGAGTTTCTATACAAGATCATAAAACCTAGGGAAAACAAACAAACACACACCAAACAAAACTCCCCAGATATTTTCTCTAGTAAAGACACCATTGCCAGAGCAATCTTACACACAGACTGAGCACAGTCCTGCAAACCTCTACAACCTCTGCTGTCTCCAGAAGCAACGCTGGCTACACAAAGAGCAGAATCAGTGTTTAATTTCAGATTCCTACTCCAGCTCTGTAGGCAACAGGTAGTCCCCAGGTTTCTATTTATGTTTTTCTTAAATTTCACAATCATTAATAATTCATTTCCCTAAATCATATTTGGGTGCCATCAGGAGTGATGTCACCTTCAGAAGCCAAATGACGAGTGACTTCCACCCCATCCTCGGGAAGGCCTCATTCTGTCTGGGTTTACCCTTGTGATGAGCTGTCAAACCTAATTTCCTGCCAGCTCCTTGTCAGAGCTGTGCTTCATGTCACATATCAAACACAGCCGCCTTTTCCTTCTCCAACACTCCCTCCACCTTCCGGGGGATGCAAGGAAAAGGGTGACATTTGTGGGTTTGCATCAAACAAAGAGAGCTAATCCACCAACTGCTTTTTAAACAAACTGTTTACAAATGAATCCCAAATGATTAAGTACTAAATAAATCTGCAAACAGCAGAAATTTCTGCTCTTTCTGCCCTTGAACTACTTTCCACAAACTTGCTAATCAGCAGCAGCTTTGTTCTGATTATAAGTTATTGAATGTGATCATTTTGCATATAAATTCCTCTCTACTTTTAAATTTAAATATACTTTAAATGGTATGTTCAGCGAAGCAGACTCATACATTTGCCATCAGTACTGCTGACAAAAAATGTCTTTTAGAATAGCAGCCTCTGACAGATTTTCTAGAAAGTGAAAGCATACTTTATAAAAAGTGCACTTTTCCATGAAGTATAACAACTCTCTTATAAGTCCAACTAATTCCAGCCTCTCTGAAGTATGACCAACATATACCATTAAAAAACCCCAGCAGCACTACCTTGTATTAAAGGTGCCCAAGGGTACATATTAATCTTACTAACAAAACTACCCTGTATCTATAAAACACAATTTTCAGTCCTATAATGCTGTGGTAAGGCACAAGGACAGACCTGCCCATGGAAGGCATGTTCCCATACCAAAATGGGATACATGAAATCCACCTGTATCCTGCAAAGTTCTGTGTCCACTCTTTCCTGAAATCCAGGAGCTCTGGCTTGTCTTTACAGCTCAGACTGCTTATTTTTATCTTCCAGGATATAAATTGTTTTATTTCTACATTTACCTAAGCCTTATATGTAATGGGAATTTTATTTACTTCAACTCAGTTACACTAAATCAGAATAGTTCCTCTGTGGCCATTACTGTATCCATTTTCACTTCAGAGTCACTACTTCTGTGACTTTTATCTTTCCTCAAATCTGTCTACCTATGATGATCTTATGCTCTTCACTAGCATCAAATCTACATTCTTTTAAAATAGAAATATTTTTATGATGAAGAGTATTTATAAGAATCTAGAAAAAAGAGGTATTTAAAAAAAAAAAAAAGAGCACTAAACCGGACTTTTGTGCACTCTCCCAGTAATGCTACTTTTGAGGAAAACTAAGATCAGCTAAAGAAGTTACATTAATTTTAAGTGTAATTAATGCTTTTTTGAAATCAAATTAACGAGCCAGTTTCTACTACCACTGACTTACAGAAAAAAAAAAAATCCACCAAAAAACAACAACAACAAAAAACCCACCACAAGTAAAAAGCTTTCCAAATTTCAAATAATTAAGTGAAAACAGACACCAGCTTCATAAATACATCAACTGAAAAGGTGTTGGGAACAAAACAAGAGTAGAAGAATAGGTCGCCAAAATTTACAACAATTCTTAAATTGACTAAAACTCTGTTGAAGATTTGATCCCTTTGGCTCCCCCTGCTCCATGGACCTACTGGTGGCTATAAAAAGGCAACATACTCCTCTCTAACTGTAGAAACCCAAGGTCCTGCTCCACTTCCACAGCAGCTCATCGAAGTTCCCAAAGAACCACCCCAACACTGGCAGGAGAGAGAGAACAATTGATTCCAAAGGAACCAAGAACAACAATGAGCAGCAGGAGAGCTCTGCAGGAGATGGGCTGCAAATATTCTGTGACAGGAGCTTTGTTCTCTCCCCAAGACTCCAGTTCTCCTTTTATTTGCATCTACATCAGTGACAAGACTTTGATGTCTACTAGAAAGTTATGAGAGAGAAAGACTGTTGTAAATGTGGAGGGGAAGAACTGAGTTCTTTGTGTTTGGACAAAGACAGTCCTGACCCTGAGGTTCCTCTGCACAGGGCTGATCCCCCCCACCACACGGTAAAACAGCCACAGTTTAAAAAAAATAACAAAAAAAGAAAAAATAAAGGAAAAGTATAAAAGACAGTGCAAAAAGAAGGAAAGAACTAGGAATCAATGACTTTGGGTGAAGATCTTTCTGAATTCCACTGGCTGGAACAAAGGAGGCATCACCAGAAGCTTCATTCACAGAGGACTTCTTTGTAACATATAGCAGCAGCAGAACTACCCAAATGTCTTGACAGTGTTGTACTGTAACAGATCTGACAGCACTGAGGAGACTTGCAACTTTACTTCCAGGGAAGTTGTAGCAATTCATATTGGCTGAGAATCCAGCCCAATTTTAGGAGACTTTCAATGAATCACTTCTAATACAGTGCAGATGTAGCAGATGTATCTCTGCAGGATTTCAGAGCAGACTTTGAGTATAGAGAATTAGTTACATTTCACAATGACATTATTTCCAGATGTCTGAAAGAGATCAGAAGAAAACTAACATCTGCTGAGGGACTAAAAATACTGGGTACTATTAAATATGCAACAAGAAAAATACCAAGTTTCAGAAAAGGGAACAATTCCATGGAAAAGTATAGTAATAAAACACAGAAGACTTTCAAGAGAATGTTTCTAGCATCGAGTTGTTCTGCACATTCCCCAACTTAAGAGGCAAGTATGCAATCTCTTTCACAAACTGGGTTAGAGAGTGGTATCACATATGGCTCAAAATCCCAACCAAGAACTAGTATTCTCTAGTTTCAAAACACAGAGCAGAATTGGTACTAATCATCATTTAAATTAATCACCAATGCTTTAGTTGCTAACCTCAACAAGTTATTAAAAATTGCTCTCTGCTTTCCCAAAGCAAATATTTCGCCTGTGACAGTTTCTCCCCTCTGCTTGCAAGGTGGTGATCATGTCATTGCAATCCAGGCTCTCACAGTTTCAGTTCTGAATCACAGAAATGCACTGATTTTTTGCCACAGCTGCCAATCACAAAGCCACATCTTATAAGGTCTTAAATTACATCCTAGTCTTGCTTCTGTTACAGGTCCTGGGCTCCTGAATAAGTTACTTTCTTTTCAAAGCAACCTATTTAACTGCCCATGAAGATGATTTGGACACATATCTGGGGTATATCCTTATTTGTACACTGCCACTAGCATTTTATAATACCCAAGAAACATGCACTGGTGTAAGACCACTTCCTGAAACATATGGAATAAAACTGGAACACAACAGGACAAAGAGAGAAAAAGAGACTTTCCACTTCAATGAGAGGAATTACAGGTATAACCAAGACAAGTTCCTCCTGACCCAAATAACCAAGCACCAAAATGGAATTTTGTGCTTCTCCACTGCACTACCAGAGCCGTGTTCAGGAAGTTCATCATCCCACTAGTCTGAGACGAATGGCATTTAAAATATATTCTGAAACTGAACAGGAAAACATAAAAATCCACAGATAGTCTAATTAGAAGGTAACAGGTATAACTCTCACAGGATTCATTTATGGATAGATCCAAAGTATTAATAAATAAGCTAAGTCAGGTTTTCCTATGGAATAGCATCCTATTAAATTAATAATTAAGGAGCCTTTCATACTTTCATGCTTATATTGTGCTAATAAGAATTGGTTCCATGTAGTAACTCCAAAGGGAACCACATGCTGACAACAGCTAAAAGCTTCATAAATACCAATTGTAACACTTCCCAGTTGCATTGTTTGATCTGAAATGGCTCAGAAGTGCAGGCAAACCATGATGGATGTGTACATTTGGAGAGTTATGGGTAGGATTAGAGAGAACTTTTTCTCCAAGTGAGACTAATCAAGAGTCAAATACTGTGTGCAGCTTCTACATTATGGAGAGCTTTAGTGTGAATCCTCTAAACAGAATCTAAGAAAGCTTTGCCCTTTTATTAATCTTATTTCTAGATAATGCCCCTGAGCTGCTTCTGGGTGGCTTTTGCTGGAGAGATTTTGAGGTTTGAAAAGTTCTCCAAGGTTTGTCCAACATGAGTTTTAAGCAAATAACCAGCTGACATATTTTAAGAGGTGACCTAATTTAAGATCCCTTGTGAACCATTAATTAATTCATCACGTTGATTTATTCCATCCATTGCCTGCTTTGTCTATTCCCATTACTTCCTAAGAAAATTAAAAATTCTTTTAATTATTAAAGACTTATGAAGTCTTTAATTTATTAAACTATTTTTCAGGGATTACAAATACATCATACACAAGTGGTTTCACTGTATGAGTTCCAATAGCAAGATAATGTTCCAGAATGATCCACTCTAAGGCTGACTGAGCATATCTTCTATTACTAATTCACACCACTCTTCACAAGGTGTCAGTTTTAGCTTGTTCCTCTGACTACAGCTGGGAAAAGCAAGTTTATTTGATGGACCTTTGATGCTTTAAACAAGGTCCAGCATGTTGCAGAACAAAATACACGTTTCTGACTGTTCACTAACTATGATACACCACTAACACTTCAAAGATGTCTTTTGAAAACACAACTCACATCTGTTGCTTATGTTTCAAAACTCAATGTGTTCCAAGTTTCATTTACTTGGACAGCAAGTGCAGTTTAAGGGGTCTCTCAGTGGAAGTGTAAATGGGTCTAGCATTTCTCTGAGCTGCTCAGGAAAAGCTCCCCAGGGGAAGAATTTAATTCTTTGGTTTTGTAGCTGCTTTGCTAAAGGCAAGAAAAAAGTAGGAGACCAGGGCTGAGCAGGAGTACCCACACCAACTACAGTTAGTCCTTGTATCTTCCTGAATGTCTCTACGTAGATAAACAATGAAAAAAAGACACGGACTGAATTTACCCAGCTATGAGACTTCAAATCCCAAGATTAAAGAGATTTAACCTCTATATGGTAGTTAGATACAGGATACAAATGCCATTTTCCATTAAATTATTGTTTTGGTTATTCAACTTCTGCCATATGGCAAATAGAACACAGGAAATAAATTTCAGAACAAGGGTGGCATATCTTTTTTTTTCTTAAGCAAAAAACCCAATAAATGAAATGACGGTCACCATTCTCTACTTAATTTGGCTTTCCTTTGGTGCTTCACATTTGAATACAGATACTTTGATAATGGAAGCCAGAGCAGCCCAAAAATTAAGCTACCATTATAAATGGAAATATTCAGACTATCATGAAATCAGACAAAGTTTCTAGCAAATTAGCTGGAGTTTTCAGAAGAAACTTAATATTCATTCAAGAGCTTATTTTAGTGCACAAAATTCACACAAGTGACTTAATTAAAAAAAAAATAAATTGCTCTTTGTTCCTAGAGTTCTCATGACACTTCAATGCCAAAAGCTTATGAAACATTTGTGGGCTTTAAAATGTTTAGTGAGTAGCTGATTTAACTCACTCTTTTCAGGTTTTGATGATTTACATTTCCTTGAGGATGAAAGGAAAATAAAGTAGATCTTCATATAAATAAAGCACAACTCTCTGAGCAGGTAACTCCAGCACTATGATTTTATAGAAGCTCCCTGGGAATGGTGGTGGAAGAGAGTGGCAATTTTGTTGGAGTTTTCTGTGAGGTTTTTTTTACTATTATTATTTTGATGTTCCAGGTTTTTTGGAAAAAAAGGGGGTTAATCTTTAATACATTTTCATCTTCGTTGCCTGAAATGACAAACACAAACTCACCCTTCATTTATATATACCCTGCCACCTCTCCCTTCTCTTACATTTCTATCCCTGATCTGAGAGCACAGGGTTTACTGCAGGCTTAAATTAGGTACCAGCAGAACTGAAGCACATTGAGCAGCAGTTTGGCCCAGCCAAAACTGTCCTTGCCCACTGTCACCGACACCTGGAGAGACACAAAGGAGTCTGCCTTGAAGACTCAGCCTGGACACTTGCAGTTTCATTCTAGTGTTTCTTTAAAACAAGATAACTGAGAATTCAGTTCAGTTTTATGCTTCATTGTTTGCCAGATGCTGGGTTGGAGGGAAAGTAGTGTCCTAAAGATGCCCAGTGCCATTTTCAGAGCTCATATTTGACTTGCCTGTTTCTGAAGGTATGAAAACACAGTTTTTGTGCACAGTCCCTTCTTTCCTCCATAATCAAGTGTTTCTAAAGACCCAAGCTTTCAACATCTTGCAAAAAGTATTAAGGTTGTGTGTGTGTATATATATATTTGCCCACATTTCCTCCCACCTTCTCCCAAATTAACATGAGATGAATCTCTGTGGTTTGAAAATAAACTTGGATTTCAAAATAACATTAATATCTATATATAACCCACTTGATTTGGAATAACAAGCACTGCTCAGAGTTGGCATGTTCAACTATTCTCCCACTTTTTGCAAAAACTGACAGTTACCGTCAGCAAATAAGGGGTTTTCACAACACATCAGGGAGATTGTTTATGTACAGTGACTTTGGGGTGGGTTTCAGATATTTCTTGGCCATCTCCTAGACTATGGCACTGTTAAGCAAGAGATGTGTGGTAGTATAAACCTTAATGTGATCCACATCAGATCCAAGTCTCAAGATCATCAATTTGCCACCAGATTCACTTCAGAACAAATCTAATCATTTGTGGTACTACAAATGTGGGGTTTTTTCATTGTCACACACTGACATTACTTTTAATAATTTCAGAATTACACTCTTGTTTCTTAGGGAAAAGGAATAATTCTCCCTGGCCTTATTCAGTTATTGTTTAAATTAGAGCTGAAGTAAATCTTTGTAGTATGTAAATGTATTTCTGTATTTTTATTTTATTATACATATTAAAAATGAAAATATCAAGATCTGTTCCAAGATTTTATCTGGAACATCTTCAAAAGTCTGTTCTTTGGTGGAATTAGTCCTAAAGCTTCCCAATGACTTTAAGTTTGTTTTTCCCCCGTGTGCCATGTTGGTACTCTGCCATCCTTTTCAGTCTGGTTTGTTTTTTTTTTTTTTTCCAGTTCTGTTTTTTCTGGCAAAATAAAGAGATGTGAAAGTGAAACAAACAAACAAACCAACTGTTTTTATCCAAAACTGCATTTTGAAGCACACAAATTTTTTAAAAATCATACCCCTATTAATAAATCAGTAACTCCATTAATATTCATGAGTAAAGCTTAACTTCATTGGGTTCAAAACCACTCTCCAAGTAGTTGGAGGCTGCCCCTCTTCCCACTCTTGGCCTTTTCTCTGCCAGACAGAAAAGTCACTTTCTCCCCAGAGCCCATGAGCAACATCTACACAGCCTTCCACGACATCCACTCCCATTTTTCTCTTGAATTGGATTCTGAGGCCCCCACCAGCTCTCATAAAGGAGTAGAGTAAGTTCCCTTGGTCTTATTTTAATTCACTTAATCATTATTCTGCATAGATTTGCTATGCCACTCATGACACAAGCTATACTAAACACAAGCAAGGACAGGAGTTGTTCACAGGCACTGAATCTATCACAAATGTTTGGAATAACTGTCCAACAACACAGAAAAATGGCAAAATTTCAGTCCCAGTGGTGGCTATTTCCCAGTTCAGCTGAAATCTGGCAGCAGCTGAGGGACAAAGAGATATGTTCAGACTGAGAATACCTCAATATGTACTTCCACAGCATAAACAAAAAGAATTAAAAGCCATTTCTTCTTTGTTTTGCTCAGCACTGTGTAATATGACATTATTTGATTAACTGGGAAAAGCTGCATTCATAAATGTGAAAACCAGAAGGCAACACAAATATAAAGTTATGCTGAATATACATAAATGCTTTGAACTTGTAGAAATCTCATGTTGAATTTGATTATGTCCAAGCTTCCAGGGAAATGTTTAGCCATGGGCTGAAAAAGCCTGAGACAGATTATGCTTTTGTATAAGATCTAATAACAAAGTCTTTTGAGATTCCTCCTATCACATTCCAAACTATAGAAGCAAACTAAATAGAGTATATTTTTATGGGATATTTAGAAATGTTATTTTCTGCTAAAACTGCTTTGCTTTAATAAAAAAAAAATCATAAGTAAGCTATGATTTTGCATATAGCTATAAACACAGCTGTTGAGCTCCTAAATGTTATAACAAACAAAATATATCTGGCAAGATACTGGAGCTCCATTGTTCTCTGGAAAACATCAAGAACATACTACCAGCTAAAATATGTTGAAATCAACTGTGCCTCAGAGCACTTAATTTTTGCTTTACTACTACCTTTAAAATGCTTCCCCTCCATGACCATATTCCACAAATTAGAGTTTGGATTTTTTAGTCTTTCCTTGGAAAGCTGCCACAGCATCTCCTTAGATGTCTTAATTGCTTTCATCCATACCTTTTCTAATTAGATTATACATTCCTGGGATGTAGCAAACCAAACTGCACACAGTGTTATAAATTTGGGAGTGACAAGGTTTCACACAGTGTTAAAGCAGCGGCTTTTAGGTTTGAAGGATCCCACACCATGTTGTGGGGGAACACACAGTGGGTCAATAGGAGAAGGAGAGGAGTATATAGAGCTTTATCCATTAGAATTATTCCATTGTAACCACACATTTGATACCCTTTTGTAAATAATCACCCCATCACAAGGATGGCACAAAAAACCCACGCACATTTCAATAGAGGCTACCAAATAACAAAATGTTAGAACATAAATACTCCAAAACAGAAGGAAGTCTAAAGATGTATTACCACAGTTGTTCTCAGCATTTGGGATGGACCAACACAGTGGCAGCCTCAGACAGAAGCTGTTACAAGATGTTCAGTAGCTGACAACTCAGGTAAAACTAAAAGAGTCACCTCTAATTCCTGCCTTTAAATAAAGACCAGAGAGGAAAAAAAAACCTTGCCAAAACCTGTCAAGAATTCCTCTTTGCCTTTTAAGACTGCAGCACATCTTACATGAGTTTTTTTTTCAGGTAGTACCCACAAATTCTTACTTCAAACCCCCAACTGAATCCCAGGTGGCTTCAAACACCCCATTAACCTTCCCTTGCTTCCAACAGAGACCGTGTCTCCAGAAGGCAGATAACAATGCAGCAGCAAAGTCCTGCAACTCACTCAGTATATGGAAGCACAACCATGCAATTTGTCCTCAGCATATTAAAAAAAAGAGCGGCAAGATGAACAGCAATCTTCAGGGTTGGCTTTTCTCCATAGCTCTGCAAATGACACATGCTCCTTTTAAAGGTTGTGCTCATGAATTATTATTTACTGCAGCAGAGGTAAATATCTCCTTAAAGAAATCAACGTTATTTAAGGAATAGTTCATTTGAAATTAAAAATCCAAGTAAATAACTCAGTGTCTCTGTCAATACCAATTTCTAAATATAAGGGTGTTCTTTTGGTAAACAAAAGGAAAGATGCTGATGTGTTCAGAAATTTGGGAAATTTGGAAGAGTGACGTGTGGAGAAAATAGGACTGTGCTGTTGACACTGAAATCAGGGCTGGGGCAGTGTGTGTGTGGATGGAGGATTTAATATGTGAGGCCTGTGGTCCTTCACATGGACATATCTTCACATGCACATGTACAACCACAGCTGAGACTGCAGCACAGGAAACTCCAACAAAGTCCAGGGACAACTGGAGAGCTTCTAAATCCCTAAGATTTGTAACCTCCAACCTCATTATGGGAGAATGTTGCTGATTCTTTGAGGAACTAACTATAATTATAGTATAAGACTGTAACAATGGTGTTGCATCATAATGAAATATCTCTCTTCATCTCACTGCTCCAAACAACTTGAAGATCTAAAGCAGCATTTCCATTATCTGGATGTCACTGGTGTCAAGGCCAAAACTCTGTTACTTCAGTGGACTCAGAATGAATATAAGGAGAGAGAGAAAGAGAGAGAGAGAGAGAGTTTGTTTCATATTTTCTGCTTTATTAGTAGTAAGTTAAGCAAAATGTTTACTACAGAAGTTTGTGCAATATCCTAATCTCACATGTATTTCCGCAGTTTTAGCTGTGCATTCTATAAACAAGTTCGTTGTTAGGTTGAATTGTATGATGGGCCTTGAGGTAAAAATAATCTTGTAAATAGCAGAAATATTGCTCTTCTCTAAGCTCAGGAATTTATGTACAGGCTCAAGCTTCTGTATGACTGCTTTTGAAGAGCAGAAAAGTAGCTCATGCTACACCAATCAGCAGTAATTAGTAAAGCAGCTATGGAACCTGAACCTGAAGATTAAAACAGGCAATTTTTAAAATCAGGGTACATCTTGACTTTTCCTGAAATAGTCCTCAGGTGCCTGAGTGCATGATTTTACTCAGCTACTTTAATATCACACCAACTTGTCCTTTTCAGTGTGAACTGGAATCTGCAGCAGCAGCAGAGAATCTTCCACTTGTCTTGATTTCTATTCAGACTAAAACCATCAGCATCTCCAAACCCAACCATTTCCATTTTCCCAGCAGATGTCATTAGATTTACAGTTTTTCAAGAATAAAAGCACACAGCTTAATTTCATCTTCCAGCATACCCTGAAGGTAATGGAACAGACAAGCAGATCAAGATTCTGCTTTGCAGAATTGCTTTAATTAGATGTATTGTGCTCCTAAGCTAATGTTCAGGACATTTGAAGACTCAAAGTTTATGGTCAGCTCTACAGAGCTGGCAACTCATACAAGTTCAGCCATTCTGCAATGACAGAAATCATAAAATGTAAGATATTTGTTCGTGATAGGAATTTCACATTTTATAGTTAATGTTTTTCTAGCTCAGCAATTCATTTTGCTGATTAAAAAAAATTCTTATTGGTCTGTTAAAAGTTAAATAAAATAGGGAATTAAGTACTTAAAATATGAGTTCCTAAGACCTTAATTTGTATTAATGCCCCCTTCTTAAACTTTTTGACAGAATTCCATTCATAATGAAATGTTCAGAGGTAATTATTTCTCTTTCTTCTGTGTGAATTATGAGAATTATTTATATACTCAATCTTAATATCATAGCTTCATTGCCTAATAGGAAAAATCCACAGGATATGAATCATTCTGGGAAAGAATTAAAATCTTTTCTTCTGTTTTAAATACAAAAAAAAAAAAAAAAAAAAAAGGGATAAGATGAAAAGATTTCTAATGACATAAAATTCACACTGCTGCAGGCTCTGCTTGCAAATCAGAGCTCTTGCTACGTAACCCAAAGTTACTGGTTCCTACTTCCAGTCTCCTTGCCTGGAAAGCCATAAACGTGATGCTTTTGTAATGATTAGTTAATGAAATAGTGGAGTGATAATGAGGCTGTAAGAAATGTATATTAAATTATTAATTAAAAAAGGTAAAGAATAAGTCACGAAAGCAGCAAGTTACAGGGACCTTTTGGTACCTGGGTGGTCCGAAGCCCTAAACCCGCAGCAGTTTAGCACCCAGCCCCTGGCCAGGTGCTAATGAAATTCCTGACATTCCAGGTACATTCCTCTGACAGTTGTTCTCCCTCAGAAAACAATGGGTCCTGCACAAAGCTTATTACAAACTGCAGATAAGCTGTAAAAGCCATAAAAATTTCTACTGACATTTATTGCCAACGAGTAGCTGGAGGATGTTGATATATATTGATAACAGTCTGCTTGGTGACATTTGGAAAGTTTACTCCTAATTCACTTGCAGAATATGCAAATACAGCTTTTCCTGAAGTACCTTCAAGTCATTAAGTCATTGCAATATCCACCTGTATTTTTAAAGGATTTTTCCCTATTTCACAGATATTCTTCCATAGGTTGTACAGGCTTAACCCCCAAAAGAGAGTTTTTAAAGCAAGAAACAAGGTAGATTCTCACGAACATTCAAGTTAATAAATGCAACAAGTGTTTACAGGTAGTTTTTATCATCAGCAATAAATAATAGGGGTACTAAATAAAACACCTTAGAGAGGATTGTACGTATGCCACTACATGTCTATATGTGTATATATAGATTTGTGGCATTTTTTAAATATCATGGCAAGTTTTGAACACACTTTACAAAGAATTATGGCCAGGAATGTGTTTTATTCCTTCTGAGCTTTCAAACAAGGGGACTGAACAGAACTGTGTTTCTTTTAAGTATCATTAAACGTACTGAAGGCAAGATTTTATGTGTCACACGTGAAAATTCTCCATTTACAATGGGTCTCATTGTACTAATCCAGGTATTGGTTTATTATCCACAATTCCTTTAGGAAATGTCACACATCCACAGGATGTCCTTGAGCTTTAAATCTTGCATTTGGATCTTTGATTTAAAAGATAAAAGATATAAACTTACATTTATCCAGACAATTCCCAAATGAAGGTACATCTGTATGAGGTCAGAAATAACTTATTCTAGTCAGCATTTTGTATAAATTATGATCAATAATTTTTATTTTAAAAAGGCTTTTTTTAGCCATAAAGAAAAAAATATTTGTTCTCAGAATATTCACTGGTGTTCCACACTTCCTTTCTGAAACCCACAATCCAGGCTTGGAATATGTGTAATCTTTTTATTTTTAAACACAAACATAATGCCCCCAAAATGCATTTTCTGACCAGTAACTGTATCAGTAGAACTCTATGAGATGTAGATACTGCCTGAACAACAGATATATGTTTAAAACAAATACTCCTGAGGTAATAATGAACTGACACTACAGACAATGAAAACTAAAATGTTACTCTATGAAAAGTAATAAATATCTAAGTTGTGGGGTTTTTTTCAAGAGTTTATTAAAACAAGGATTTCCTGTCTTCCATGTAGTCCTAGCATGTAACAACAGAGGGAGAAGAGTTTTGTCCCATAAAGTCAGAATAACCAGTCCTGTCCCCTACATCCCACCCTCTCCAGAAAATCATCCTGTGCCACAGATCAACCCTCCAAATATATTTGTACAAGGTACCTTTTTGCAATAAATGTATTAACAACATTATAAAAAACTTCCTCTGAGAAGAAGAACAGCTCAAAGTTGCATACTGACTCGATTCAAAGGGAAACACAAGTCACTCAGCTCCATCAAACCTGCATTTATTAGAACCTTTTAGAACTTAGCTCCACTGGGAGCCAAACACATTTGCTATGTATAATCCAAAAGAAAAATCCAGGAAAACAGAGCATAGGTATAAAGAAATGAAAATGAAAACGGAGCACTCTGCCCCAAATGAATTAGCCCTGGATTGAGAAAACCAAGTTGAAACTTCAGATAACACTGAGAAGCAAAGGGTTGCTTTGAACTCTAAATCTCCACTTCTAGCGACTGTAACAGGTCCTAGGAATTGCAAATAGGCCAGACCAAAATAACTTAGATGTGAATATAGGTAAGAACTATGTATTTGTTTTGGTTTTGATTTCAATCTTGTCATAAAAATCCTGACCCTGAATATTGCCCAGCAATGCCTTTCCTTTGTGATAAAGCCAAGCCTGAGCTGGGGACTGGAACAAACACACAAAACAACCAAAATAACCCCTCACAATGTATCATTCCAATAGAAAAAGTGAACAAAAGAGAGCAAGAAATACAAGTTACTGTGATAGAGGTTAACATTTGTTGCAGTAAATTGCTGGTGCTTTCAAAGCAGCAATTTTTAGGCTACAGAAGGACAATGTTGTGTTCTTTCAGGTACAAGTGTTGGAGAAAAAGGCCTTTCTTCCCAAGCAGAAAAATGCTTTGTTTGAGAGGCAAGGGAGTCATTCCCAAACCTCAGCCACGACCTGCCATTGCTCTGAGGAGATTGCTTACTATTAATGTAGTTGTACAGTCACAGCTACAGCCATTCCTGCTCTTTAATTAGTTGTTTTTTCGTCTTCCACACACAGAAAAGGAAATCACTGAGAATCAAGTCTGAAAAAGTGTTTACATCTCAAAGATGCAATTTTCAACAAAGAATTACTTAAAGAAAACTTGCTATTTCCTTTCAAAATAGTGTGTATAAAGTTTTCTCCCTCCTCTATCCATAAATTATTCTACTTTATTTACACATGTAAAAAACTCTGATACAAATACCACTGTGGCTATTTGAATAATACGAGGAGAATTTACCTCTCAATTGATTCCCACCCAAATTAGCAAAGCACTTGGGTCTGACTAAAGTTCTTACAAATAAGGGTGAAGTAGATGTAAAATTAATGTCATGGCAGCTACACCACTAACTGTTTAAATAACCACTTATTGTCAGTAGAGTCCCAACCTTAGACACTTATTCACATAATATTTCATCACACTTCTTTTCTCATCACTTTAAAAGATACCTCAGAGGAACTACAGAGACATTTACCAAAAGACAAGATTCTTTCCATGTTCTGACACAAGTACACTGTTCCATTTGCAACCCCAAAGGTCCACACCAAAACCAGCTCTGTAGCACCCTCCATTTTGGGTTACATTTCCAGTTGTTCAGCACAGAAGATAAAAAAGGCATTTCAAAGTACAAAACTCATTAAACTTCTATATGAACAAGATTTTTACTTACAGGACAGGATGTTTTGGGGCTGTTTCCAGCACAGTATTCTTACACTCTTCGTTGCTCATCTGTCCCTTAAGTATCATCCTAAAGGATAAATGCAGAGCTGCTGTTGGAGCCCCTCAGCCAGATGAACTCCAGCAAGCAGGAGATGTGACCCGACCATTATCAGACTCAGTTTCCTCTTTCCCAGCTGAGTTTTTAATTTCCCCAGCTGGATCTGGCAGCTGAGAGTATTTAACACTGATTGTATCAGTGGCAAGGTTTTCCCTTTCTTTTAATAATTTACTGACAAAACTGAAGAGAGAAAGACTGAGAAAGGGAATTCTGACAGCCAAAGTTTTGCTCAAAAATTTATCCACTCTAGGAAATTTTGATGTCTGTCTTCACCTGAACATTTGAACTCCACTAACTCAATATTGAGGCACATTAAACCAAAGACAACCTGAAGTGAATCATTTATCCACAACTCCCACTTTTCACCCAATTAGGCTTCTCACTCCTGTTCTTAATTTCCCACAAATTACACAAATCAGTAGTTGTTTTTAACTAAATGATATCCAAGAACAGGTGAATGTACACAGAATATTTCTACATCATATTTTGCATATTTTTCTCCAAACTAGTTTTTGGAATACGCAGTGAAGAGATTATGTTTCAATAAAACCCTGTTTTGAACTAGTAAGTTTAATAAAACTACTTGCTAATTTGAAATGCCTTTTATACTGTACATATTTCATAGCACTTAGATCAGATAAAAAGAATTGTCATATACTTTCTTAATTTAAAAGATTTTATTTTTTAAGAAAAGGACTTGCAGAGTGAACATTCTTATTTTATAGTCCCTGATAACTTGAAATTACAATCCTAATTCAAGGAACTACACAGCACATCTTTATTTTACTGGGGGTGGATTTCTGAAGGTTACTGCTGTCACAAGGGAAAAAAAGCCTTTTTTCCCAGGCCAAATAAGAACTTAGGCAATATTCTGTATAATAATTCAGTTTGAAAGATTAGAGGTGGTCCATTCTTTGCTCACTCATTCATTCTTGGGATGTTTCTCTAGAGTTTGTTAAAGCCATATAAAATTCATTGTGGGTATTTTAGAATATTTACTACTAAAGAGTAAGCTGGACCACCTAAATAATTTTATTTATGAGCACAGACCCAATTTCAAGGGAGACACCAGAGCTAACTCTCTGATTATAGGGATTTTCTGTTTAAGTTTTCACTCTTAGGACATGGGAAGAAAGAAACACAGACTACAAATAAACCCAGCCCGTTGCAGATAAAAAGCAGATGGGACAGAACTGCCAATATTTGCAAAGAGTCACGGGCAGCAGTGGCAGTGGCACTGCCTTGCTGTCAGGCCTCATAAATTAAGCAGTGCTGTGCATGGCAAGGAGCAGGATAGTTGTCCTCCGAGGAACAGAGTTTTTATAGGCAGCAGTAATGGAGATTAAGTAGCTCCTCTCTTCCCAGTGCCTCACCACTGAATCACTGCCCCAGCACTGGTAACAAGGCGATGGGGGACACTTCACAGAGCAGCCCCTGCAACAGGAGTGCTTGGGGCTGGCTGGGGAAGAGAGCTGAGCTCACCTGGGTTGGCTTTGCACTTGGCTTTTTTCTTTTAAAATGGTCAAGGCTGTTCAGGGTAGCTCTGCTTTAAGGGATGTTTAAGACCACATAAATAAAGGCAAGAGTGGATTGCTATGAGGAGCAGACCAATAGCCAAGATTACTACTTTTCACTAGATTCTTCCTTAATTACCAAGATTTTCTTGAACTATTTCATGAAAAATTTGGTCACCTTTCCTTAACAAGTGCACTCTTGTCTATAAGGACAAGAAATAAACCCAGGATTTTATCAAAAGAAAGCAAATAGTTACATTTCCAGCAAATTGTTTAGTTGAAGAAGAAAGCAATACGCTAAAATAGCAATTCACACTAACCCTGAAGGGATTAATTAGGGTAACCAGATATAAAGTTTTAACTGTTACAAAGGAAAATTTGTTGAAATCTGTAACAAAGGAAAAGTATTGCACAGATGTGGAATTCAGTAACTGCTTGTGGACCATCCCAGCCCTTGTGCTGGTTCCAGCTGGGTACCCTGTATTTCTTCCTCTCAAGACCATTTTTGGTACTCCACTCAATATACAGATTCAGAGACCAAAGCAATCAGTTCATACACTCAACACAGAATTAGGAGTTTCAGTCTCAGGAGCTGAAATGATTAAATCTGGAAATTCTTGCCTATAGACTTATCTCAGTTGACAAATATTGAATTACTCATTTTCCCAAGTCTTTAACTTCAGATATATGTGAAATAAATGGAACAATGAGCCTGTCTGAAATTTAAACATTAAATTGATCAGGGACATTGGCTGCACTGTAATATTAATTTAAAAATTACATTGTTTAGTGTAAGACCAACACAAGATAGATGTGGGTTGGAAAAAATCAAGGAAGTTTAAGCCACTCTGTAGTGAAAATTCACAGTGAGGTCCTTACCCTACTGCTTAAGAGAGGATTAAATGCAATGAAATCATGGACCAAGCATCACTCATTCTTTAGTTCAAATGTATCAACAGAAAAAAAAAAATCCATTTTCAGTGGATCTGGATCAATGCCATTTTGAGGCATAGTTCCCCTTTTTCCTTCACATTCACTATCAAATACAGAGCTGACATATTTGCCTATTTTCTTTTTAGAATCATGATTATTCTACTATTTTTTTAGCATTAACTCTGATATTTGATCATATTATAAACCTTTTTTCCATTTATAAAGCGATTGCAAAACCAGAGGAATTATGAACCCTTGCTAATGGGAGTTGGCTTTCCTTAGCAGCACAATGTTCTATTGCAACCCTTAATGCAGAATCAGTGTACTTTGGGTTCCAATGGGAACTCTCAATAGAGCTTAAAACAAATCCAACAAAAAGAAGTTAAAATTTAAACAAAAATCAAAGCCCAGCACAACACACATGAAAGACTTTGTAAATCCTGTATTTTTGGCTATGGTTCAGCAAAACTGGAAAACAGTAGGGGCAAATTACATTTGTTCTTGCTGCCTAATATGATATATAATTTTTCAAATTATTTATGTTTTGAGCTGTTTGACAGCTGAAGAACCAAGAACAACATTCCTGGGCACATACCAGAGCACTAAAGTGTCTGGAGGTGGTGGAGGGTTGTGTTTTTAAGTAACCTCAGAATCCAGAGTTTGCATTATTCCCCTATATTTTTTAAGCTATTTCAGTACAGTGTTTAAAGCTTTCTTCACCTACTGAGGTGAATTTAAAAGAAATACAAAGTCAGTAGAATTGGTAAAAGAGTGCTCTACTTATGAAGTGCAACAGTGAGCAACACTTTGTGAAGGTTTAGTCTTATTTCTATTCTGTGCAGAATACACAAAAGGTCAAAATAAATTGCCTCGAGGCATATCAGTAGCACAAATTGTGTGCCTTCTGTTGCCTAGACTTCACAGTAGTGTCTAAGTTGGTCTACTTAAGAACTGAACACCAGCTCTGGCTTTAAAAAAACCTCACACAATAGGATTATTGTCCTAACAGTCAGAGGATAAGACTAAATTACAACTCTTCCCACCACATTATGCTGCTTTGTGATGGTGGTCATGAGGACTTGTAAACTCTCCAAAGATGTCACCCACTTCAACACAAAAAGTTCAAAGATGTTTTTCTGATTTGTTTAGTGTTTTATACAATATCTGTGTCATAATATTTGGGTTTCAGAATTACTGTATCTAAAACTACTGTTCTGACAGTACAGAGACTATTCTTAAAGCACTCCTGCATTCTTTATTTGGAATTAAATTTATTTAGAGAGGACAGTGACCAGAGGAAATTAGAATGGCTGGTTATAGAGCCACTATAGAATACTTTGTAACATCTCATCCTTATTGAAGAAAAGATGTAGTCATGTGGAATTAATGCATGGCATTAATAACAATGTGGATTTGTAAAAGGAAAGATGCAGCAGAAATGGTCTCCATTCATTTCCTTTTATAATGTCTTCAGCTTGGAAGTGTGGTATTTTTTATTTCAGTGATAAATCTAGAAACACTTGAGCTATTACAAAGAATTACATCCTATTGATGAAATGCTGCAGAGCTGTTCTATTGCAGTCTAATGGGGAAAAGAATGGTGAATAATAAGAAATCATATGAAGACAAACATCTTAATTGGCTAGATTCTATTATAATTCTATTGTAAATTTTGTTG
Source organism: Pachyramphus minor (assembly GCA_013397135.1). Classification (NCBI taxonomy): domain Eukaryota; kingdom Metazoa; phylum Chordata; class Aves; order Passeriformes; family Tyrannidae; genus Pachyramphus; species Pachyramphus minor. The sequence goes on along the minus strand of VYXB01007088.1, from coordinate 418,454 downwards.
TACTCTTACAAACTGTTTCATTTAACATCCAGTAAATATCTTCTACAATATTTCAAAATATAGAACTCTAATCCCATTCCCATTAAATTCTCATTGACTATAGAAAGAAATTACTCTGAAAAGTCAGCTATGATTATTCTTTGTACATTTTCTTCTGGGAGACAGGGAGCATCTGGGATTCTGCTGTACATAACAGAAGTTACCTATCATTTACCTCATTTCCCTACTTCAATTTGGCCCATCCCTTCTTAATAATCATCAGTAAAGCCTGTGGAAGATGGGAGTATTTTCAACACTAAACTTTTGAGATTTCCTGGATCTGTTCCTACAGGATTTTTTTTGAGCAGACAGTATCTCTGTGTGTCTCTCAGCCAATGTTTAATAGAACTGTTTTCATGCCTGAATTGTGTTAAAATTTCCAGTGTACAGAAATGCCCATGATATTGAGCAGTTGGAAGAGGAGGACAAACAGCCCCTGTTATACCAAAAGATTATAAAGATCAGGGGAAGTTTCTTTGTCCCCAACATAAAAGGACAATGACTGCTGCACTTTATCCAATTTCTGAGACTTTTTCAATTACAGATTAACAAGTCAGCTTGATATAAAAATGTTGAAAACACTTTTTTTGGTGAAAGATTTTCAGCTTTCTTTTGTATTTCTCAGAAGTGAGATTTTCAATTTTTCTTTTTCTTATTCTGTTTTCTTTTATCACAATTAAAACACTCAAATTTTACTAATTTTTTTAGACTTCCTTAGAGCTGTCTAAATGTGAATTAGGTTACAGTTTCCTTGATCAAATCAAGAAAAAAAAAATATGTGTAGGATTTATTACTTGCCTGTTAAGTATCAGCTATCACTTTTTCTGTCCTGGAAATGTTCCCTATGCAGAAGTTTCCCAAGTTTTAGTTATCTTTTTAACCATCTAAGATATGGCATCCTATGCAAACAACTATTAACTTGGTTTTAATTCTAAGCTTATAAAAAGATGTAGGGACATAAATGAGCTCTAAAGACTTTAAATAAACAATTGTGACACACAAACCTCTCACAAGTTCCTCAAAATTCTGGAAGCCTAAATTTTGAATAGCTGGATTTGTTGAACAGTTTGCAGTGCTCAATCCCAGGATGCCCAGAATTCCACAGCAGAGCAGATTCAGGAGCACCTCAGTTTTATAAAACTAAGCAGCTTTGGTTTGTTTTTATTTATTTTTTAAACAAGTCTAGATGTAATCACACTTTTTCATTTTGTCTGAACCCACAGATTCAGATTCATAAACAAACCTTCCCGTGATCCATCCAGATAGGAATTTCTCATTCCCTGCCATTCAATCCATATACCCAATGCCCATATATCACACTCCTAACTGAAAATGGTATGTCCTGCACTGAATGACTGACAAGCTCAGGGCTTTTGGTGGTGGTTTTAACTTTCTTACTTTTTATTTAAAGCTTTGATATTTAGTGTCTTCCAAAGGAAAGCAACTTCCCTGCACACCATGGTAAATGTGAACTGTTTTCCTCATCTTTAAGGATCCTCCAACAGCCAATACACTGCATTGGTTATGATTAGATCTGGATTCTTTTTTTCAGGCCTTTACCAACTCTGTTACAGGCACCATACACTGAATGGTCACTGTCTCTTTACAGCTTCAAAACTACATTAAATACTTCTCTTTATCCTCTTTCACCTGTACTCCTGCATCTCAGTTGAATTCTTTAAAGCTTTATTTTCTACATCTGTTATGCCTCTATATTATTTCTATACCAAAGCCTTTCCATCAGCTAAAATCTCTGAAACCAGCTGGCACAAACACTACATCTGCCTTTTTTTTTACCCCACTTCCCATATCATACAAGCAATAAAAAGGATAATCTCCATGAGAATGTATTTTACAGCTAACCCAGGTCAATAGTTTGTGATAAGTCTTTAATATGAGCTGACTGAGTTGCTAAGGAAAAGACTGAACAGCAAAACTATCACTGAATCTGTCTCCTCTCTGTCCCTAAACTCCGCTAATCCACACATTATTTCAATTAAAATACTTGCAAATATCAGAAAATCTGATTTAAATCCACTGATTATTTTTTAATTCATGCTAAGGCTAAGGTAGAGAAAAAGGCCTCTGTCTCAGATCTGATACTACCATCTGTGATCCCTGAGGGGACCAGAGACTGTTCCTAAATCCAAGACAAATTTGATTTCACTTTTTGTGTATGCATGTGCCCCTCAAAGATTTCTCTGATTATTTAAAAATACTAAGTTTTAATCTCAGAAATGAAGGTCCTGTCAGAATAAAGTTAAAGCTAAACCACACATTTTAACACAGAAGCACTTCAGAGTGTTTCAATACTTCAAGATTTATGGGTATGATTTCCCACAGACTTACACCTGGCAGTCAGCGCCATGTGTGGGCTGAACACAAAACACTCAGCTCCAGCAGAGCCCCCAGACCACTCAGGTTTATGGATGGCAGTGTTAACCCCTTTCCTTCCTCAGCCACAACTCTGCCTCTAACTTAAGAAGAAATGATGTATTTTAAGCCTTACTATTTTTCCTCTGGAATAAAGATACCGACACATTAAACGTAAGGACAAGTGATAACTGATTAATTATTTTCCACAGCATTAAACAAACCCCCAACTACAAGTAGAGGGGATTTGGGCAGAAGAGCTGAGGTAATTACCCATTACTCTTCATGGGTTCAGTCACTGTTACAATGGACAAAAACCAGTCTGATACAAACCTGTGACCAATCATTCCCAGTGCAAACACAGCGACAGCCTTTCCTTGTTTAAATTCTGTAATTTTGTTTCTTTTCTTCTGAGATTCAAAATTCTTCTTATCAACAAAATGTTTCAGCATCTCACAGTTCTTGGATTAGTAGTAAATTTGGCTACAGGGCAATACTAAAGAAAGACTGAGTCCTCCCCAAATGGGATTGCTCTTCTGAGCACACCAGACATCACAGCCCCAGCAGGTGCTCTGGCAAGAGAACAAGGGAATTCTGGTTGAAGAAAGAATCCTGGAGAGCAAAATCTTTATGTCCTTATGTGACCTCTCATGAAGTGTTTGAAAGGCCACAATACCAGATTATATGAGGTTGTTAAAATGCTTTTTTAATTTACATCATTAAAACTATAGTATTTAAAAATTATTTGCTTCAGTAATGTACTATTTCACACTAAATGCATTTTACATGTATATATAACTTTACAGTTGCATTTTGGAGCCTTGTCCCAGTAGCAGGGAGGATACCCATGAACAGACACAACCTGTGGCCCCACACGTATCCCTGGATAACATATGAGACCTGTGGACCTCAATTACTGCAAAAAATTTAGTCTAAGACAAGGAAGGAATCTGTAACAAAGGTGCTGCCAAGGGTGCCACTTACAGATCCATACTGCATCAGTTGTATGAATATTTAATAGATTCAGCCCCTATGGATTTGGTAAATAATATTGTTACTCCTGTACAGAGAAATAATGACCCCTATTGCTATTTCTTTAAACCCAGTTCAGATTAGTTACACGTGGTGCAGTGATGCTTCAAAGTTGGATTATTCACTTTATACTTCTGGTCAATTTAGAAAACATAGAAAGCTGTCAGAGAAGAGTTTCCAGTAAATCCTGTGATCTTTGAGTGACCTCAAACAAGAAAGAAAAAGGAATAAATTAAAGTTAGCTTGCACCACACGTTCACTGATGAATTCAGCTTTGATCTCTTACATCTGCAGGTCTGTCACCAAATTTGCAACTGTGAAGGGAATCGTGTGTCAACACATGCTCTGACACAAACGTGCACGGGGGGTTTGAGGGAACACATTTCTATAAAAACTTCAGCAGCTGGAATGTCTGAATGGAAGTGAATTCTAGGGAAAACTCTAGAGATCCATGTCAGAAATGGGACACAGAAGACAAAATGCTGCTTCTGTCTGATGGGGAGGGTAAAATCTTAAAGCAGGAAAGCAGAAACAGCACATGGATGATAAGACACACCTAAACTAATCAGAGAATTCACTACTGGAATAAAGCTGGATGAGAAATATTGAGGAGAGAGCACCTGGTACACACAACATCTATTTTTATCCTCTGAAAATATTAAAAGACTATCTTATTGAAAATATTTTTTTTTTCTTCCCCTGTGTTTAATGCAAAAGTAAAATCAGGAATTTCATTTTCAGCTACCAAAAAACATCAGGGAAACACTGAGAGGTCCAAAAGACAGTAGTGACTTCCTTTGGTTTGTTTTAATTGTGTGGTTTCTTCTAAGTAAACAGGATTATGTGGTGTAAAAGTAGGATTTTGGGTCTGAAGCTGGAGGTTTCTTTGGCTCACTATTTTTGGTGAAATACAAAACTGTATAAAAATCTTTTTCCTGAGTTCTCCTCATTTTAAATATATAACACTGAATGTGCTGGAAAAACCCAGAGCACATATCAAACCAGATTTTAACCTTCCTTTTCAATGACATGATTATTTTTATTTATTTTTTCTTTGGGGGGTGTGGTGTCATTTTAACATTCCTGGAAACATCAAATACTGGTTTGATACTTTTGTTAGGGTTGTTTTATTCAATAAAGTTATTATCCAGGCAGTGATGAAGAGTAATCAATACCACAAAGTGGAGGTGTTAAACAGGAAATTGTTAGATCAAATAGAATATTTCATTACCTTTCCCAGATGCATGTTTTTGCTTTGTTTTTAATCTGCTCCACTAATGACCAAAAATATCAGAATCACACTCTGTGGCTTGAATTTTAAATTACAATTATCAAAGAGTGCTTTCTTGAGCATCATTATTTTCCTGTACTTTGAAGGACTTTTCAGCCTGTCACATCTGTGCAATAATACTTCCCAATGTGAAAGGTGAATCAGAGAAACACTATTAAGGGAAATAAAATAAAACTGGAATTGTCTTTAAGAGGACTTCGACAACCTGCACCCATTTCTGTAGCAGCCTTTCTGCCTTCAGAAGTCAAGAGAAACTAGACTCAAAAACATTGGAAAATTTACCTGTAAACAGGCCCATGAGGAAAGTAAATATCCCCTTTCTCTGTCCCCAAAATTTAAGTGCAAAGCAAATTAGAAGCAGTGACCTCTGGGAGCATGAGGTGACAACAGGCAGTGGAAGCCAAACCTCCAGTGACAATAAAGTCAAAACCCTGTTTAACCACAGCTATAGCTTTGTGAACTGATACATTTTCCCACCCAGAAATACAGTGTAATACACGGACAATGAAGGGGAGAGGCATTCAGGGACTTGAACTGTAGTTAGTTTTCACTGTTCAATGTAAATACTAAAGCAAGAGCACTCTTAGGCAAAATTTCCTTGGGGAGAAAAAAAAAAAGAGAGATAAAAAAAGACACAGGGCCTCATAGGTTATTTTTATTCTCTAGCTAACTAAAAGTCAGACTCAATGAAAGTTGCTCCCCCAGAAAGTACCAATTACAATAGAGAAGTTACAGTTGCTTTCAAATCACAGCAGCATAGTACTCTTGTCTCTTGCATTTTAACATTTCTCAGAAATTCTATTGCACTTTTTAACTTTTCAGGGAGTTTAAATGCCTAAGTTAGACTATATGAATAATGTAAGATTGCTAAATCTTCTCTCTATACTGACTGGAAAGGAAATTTAAATGAATTGCACATCAGTGATTTATCTAAAGACCATGGTCTGAATATCCAACCATTTATCTGTTTAAGTTCTACTTTGGTTCATAAAGATATGAGAATGTCTGTCTTAGCCTGTTAGGTCATGTAGGACTAAATCCTGAGGAAATTCTGCTTTTATTTTCACAACAGCAACTGACTGAAAACGCAGTGAATGTATGTGTGTTTAATGCTGACCTTATTTGACTTCTCTAGTTCTCAAATATTTACTTAGAGAGCCCCATATCCACATATCCTTAAGCTGGGAGGGCACACAAAGGAAATAACTGGGCATAAATTCAACATGCAGGTCATCATCCTTATGAAAGGAAGGAAAAGAGCAATCTGAAGTACCTGGAATCACTGGAAGCAGGGTGATAGAAGGCAAGGCAATGCCGCTGTGATGCAGCTGGCATAAGGTTGTGCTGCTCATCATGGAAGCCGTTGTGATGTCCAACAGCATTTTATTTCAAAGAGGCATCAGAGAAGTGCCAAACAGAGCTTCAGAGCAGGAGCTGACAGATCTCTGCAGCACAGGCCTGTAGTGCAAGATACCAAGCAGATGCACTTTTGATGTGTCATCAGATTCTCTTTTGCATTTACTTATTGTAGATCAAAGCATTAACACAGGGGATGAAAAATTGCTAGATCTGTTCTATCACAAGGATTTTTTGATCAGAGGCTACATTAAAAAAAAAAAAAAGAAAAAAAAGAAAAAATCAATTTCTTTCAATTATGCCTTGATGCACTTATTGGATCAAAAAATCTCTAGATGTATGTTTGCCAACTCCCACAAGCAGTGTTGAGTCCTTATTTGCACCTTGATTAGGTTTTCTCTGGACACTGTCATAGAATCACTGACTACAAAAATATTTCCTTTTGTTCTAATCTAAATTTGCAAACATGGTAAATCTGGAGTCTGAAAAACTGTAACACAGTATCACAACATAAGAATTCCTCAACCTGCTTGAGTAGATCTGTGCAAATTCAGGTGTTAATATTCTTTTGACCTCCTACCCCATAATAGTCAAAGACATGAATTTTAGCAGAATATATTGTGAGGCAAGTTTTCCAGTGCTCAACAGAGTCAATGGGTAAATATGGGCTCCACAATCCTCCAGGAATTCCAAGTTTTTAGAAGTTTCTATGAGCAGATATAGCTTAAAGCAGGTAGGCAAGATCAACAGGTTGAAATTTTGCCTGCCCTTCAAGAGACACAAATTTCTTCCTTGTGCTTCAGACAAGTGGTACCATATTAGTGACAAAACACTGGTAATAGTATTTGCAAATTCCTAACTTAAAATGTAATTTTTAATTCTGTTCATTGGCATTTGAACAAGGCCAGTGAGTAAAATTTTTTTCAACAATATCCAAAAACCTCAAACAAAGGCCACATTCTCCCAGTTTCTCCTTTGTATTTAAACTTACCACAATTTTTCTGTTCTAACTAGGCTCGCCCAGGAGTGCAGTAGTGCTGCACCAGTGTCAAAGCACAAGAAAAAACAAGAGAAAACATTTCCTCTGAAAGTAAATAGAATTGTGAATGAAACATTTACAGCTGGACAGGTCAGAAAAACAGCTTCTGGACTGCTATATTCACACTCCTTGCAAGCCTTTTACACCTTGATAGGCTGCTGGCAGGTGAGCACAGACCGAGGAGTTCAGCTTTCTCTTCGAGTGCTAAACATATGGATGAAGCTGTGGAAAGAAATTGTTCTCACTCCCCCACCCACATAGATATTCTTTCGTATTTTTTGGTTCCTGCACGTGTATCAGGCTCATACAAATTATTTTAAGATAGGAGATATATATGGGGAGTCAAGGAAGTAGTTCAGAGAGACACTTAGGATTTATGCATTTCAGTTTTACATCATTGTATTAACATTATGTCCAAAGGACAGCACAGAAGTCAGTCAACGTTTTTTCTTAAGCAGTGCTCCCCCTTGATTTTTCTGTCCCCTCAAACACACTGAATCACAGGGTTTCAGTATCTATGTACACTTAGTTGTAGAAGGTACAACCAGTTTATCTGTATCCTTGGTCCCTCACCCTTTTAAATCTTTTTTTTTCAGATCTCTGACTCAGGAGAGTCCTTTCATTAAGCAGTGCTTAGATGTAGGTGGTTCAGAGCTTAACAAGAAATTCATGATGGTAGTGTGATCTGTACAACTGATCAATAAAAGTACAAGTGAATCTTTATTAATAAACCCCAGTGTACCTCTGAGAGTACTTCAAACCAGGATCAAACCATATTGTATTGACAATACCAGTATCCCACTCTGTCAGACACTGAACTGAATTAAAAAGTGAAGTAACTTCAATGTCACATGTTCCATCAAGATTACAGCATTACATCCTAATTCTGATTACTTCAAATTTCATTTACACTGTTGCTGCGTGGGAAAGATCAATATACATAACTGTTATTTTGAACAGACCAATGGAAACTGATATCTTCAGTTGAAAAGTGCCCCCTTTCCCTCATTACTGTCTGGAGTCCTAGTTCTCAAGTGACACACATTTATACAGTCAGCAAAGAAAAGGCCAAACACTCACTCCACTTGCAACAGGCAAATAAAGTCAATGAGATTGTCTGAATACAACTGTTACATTTCCAGAAGTGGCACTAATAGATCATGTAACATGATGTTTAGGAAATGTAAGAGGATTTGAGGCTACAACCAAATATTTAACATCAATTTTAATCCAGATGGCAAGCAACACAGCAAATGATAAAAATAAACCTAAACTGATGCTCAGGGTAGAGGCACCCTTAGATGAGTGCCAGCTGTTCAGCTATTGCAGTTTTATGCTTCTTTAAAACACTCATGCCTGTGAAGCACATGGACCACGTGCTTTTTATTGCTGACTAGGTGCTGCAAAATTCTATGAAGATGTTTAATGTGTCATAATTTTAAAAGAAAATACAGCTACAAATGCATAGAACATATGTGTTTCAAGTCCAACAGCAGTGAAGTGACATGTCATTACTGATTCCATTCATTGTGTTTATCTGTTGCTTGTTCCCTGTGTCCTAAACTCTGCCACAAATCAGACCTGTGCACGTGAGCAACGCACAGGGCTGAACTTCCTCAACAGTCTGAGCAGTCTTCTATTCCTTTGTCAGGACTAAAAAAGTACTTAATCATTTATGAGAAACAGAGGAAGCTATTAGGATGAATCCCTGTTCATCCTGAAATAAGTAACAATAAAGTGTTTGTGAGACCTACTGGGAAATACCCAGAGAAGTTGGCGAGACAGACTCACACATGAGATGCTCCAGTGGAATGCAAGAATATTCACTAGAAATAGCGGTAAATTAAAGATTCCTATTTTACAAACTGTCAACTACTGTTTAAAAAATATTCATCTTTGCTGCTATCAGTGACTTTTGAAAGCAACATGTTGTATTATTAGAACTAGCCAAAAAAGGGGCAATTCAATATATGCAATCTACATTAGACAGCAGTAACAAGAGGATTCTCTCTTATCTCATAATTATGTATACTGTATAATTATAAAGGCTTGCACAGACCAGCAGAAAATCTCTCTTTACTTACATAGCTCCCAACCCTTCACAATATTTTATATATTTTTAAGATTATACACCTGACAGAAACTTGTAACAATTCCTGGATTTTGTAGGAACTGAAGGTCATCTTTCCTCAATTTGAAATGTTCTCTTACATCTTCAGTGATTTTGAAATTATATTTTATGTATATATGAAATACATTTGCAAGGAATGGTGCTTTGTGAGGACAATTTTTAGTTTATAGACTCTGATGAGTTGACACTCAAGCTCCCATGTCATCCTGGTATGAAGCAGATCTAATTTTATCTGCAATCAGTGTTATTTTATTGTCTAACTCTTCACCTCACCTTTTATTCAATTCAGAACATACATGTCCCCAGGGCAGAGGCTTTGCTAGGCAAGAGTAATTTTTTAATTTCATCAGGCAAAGCAATTGTTGGATGAAGGGAAAATAGCACAGGCAATATTATATTTTAGTAAATACTATAATCTTATTCCCAATGAAATAATCCTTTCAAGGATAATTCAAATCAATGTTGATATGAATATTACTGCATGAGCTCCAGGTAGACTGGGACACAAAAAGAAAAGAAATTATAAATTTGTAAATGGCCCAAAAACTAGCAAGCAATATGTACATTATATTGTGTATTGTGGACACAGAACACACACATACAACAAACACAGTTTTCCTAAAGGCTGTAGATACTTTAACAAATTCTGGTATTGACCTAACCTGGCTATTGTATGTGATTTTGTGATGTATCAAGCTTTAATTTCTATTAAGAACATCAAAAAGACTAATAGCAGTCAGTCCATTTACTCAAGAACTCCGACCAGTCCCAGGAAGGTGTGAAGGGAAATGTGAATGCTCAGGTCCTCCTTATACCCACAGTTCTCACTGAGCTGAGCTCCCTGTAACAACATGTCCAGCTCCCACACTTCCAACACTGCTCCCAATAATTTAACATGGAAGCAACACAGGCCAGATTCACTCTGTCCTGTTCAACAAATGGTGTTGACACACCACGATATGAGAACATGCTCCCAAAGCCACATTAAATGCCACCTCTGAGGATGCTTCTTCAGCCATCCACATCCCCTGTTCTTGGAGACATTTCTCCAAAGTCTGTCAACTTCTTAAGACTCAGCATTCATATCTAGAAAAAACAGTATTTTGTATGTATATCAAACACTCATCAGAAATGAGATACACAGAGATTTTTCAAAGATGATTTGAGTATTTTGATACATTGAATTCATAATATCACAACATTTCTTATTGTTCCTTTACCCTGATAAGTTTTTTCCTTCCTAATCTTATCATGAGTTCTGTAAATCAGAAACCACTCCTCTACAGCAAGTGAATCACACAAGTAAAGGCAGTATTAAAAAGAGAACAACGATTTACTTGTATGTTTTGTTTTTTAATAAGTCTGGGAATATTTGGACAAAGTGGAAAACTGAATTAAGGAAAAGCTGGAGGTGACTGACAAGAATATAAACTTGTAACACTTTCATCAACATTATGTTAAGGACAGGAATGTTTGTTTGGTTTTAGAGTTAAAATGCCATCATCATCATCATCGCAGGAGCATGTACAGAAACAAACAAAAGGAAATCTCTGTCCTCTAATGTCTGTATTATGCAATTTAGAATCACAGAATAGTCAGGCTGCAGGAGATCCACCAATATCTAATTCTAATAGAGATAATAAGAAAGCAATGAAGCTTAATGTTTCAGTAGACATAGAACAGTGAAAAATGTCCAAGGATAGATATGATGTTATGCAGTTCCAGTCTTGCTTTTTAACCATTTGGTTGGTAGGTAAACATTTCATTGGCAAATACAACATTGCAGATAGAGAGGAAAAGGCCTCTTGTGCTGTACTGACAAGCAGGGTGGGGACAGACAGCTTTCACTGCAGAATGACATCAATAGTGTGGAAAGAGAGACAGTATCCCACTCCAGATCTTCAAAGAGATACAGGTACAGTCCTCAGTTTTATTATTTTTGAGGATCATCTCAATTTCGTGTTGCAATAGAAATGCGATAACAGGCGTGTAACTCCAAAATCCTCACTAATAAGAAGAGTTGACAGGGACTGTTGTAGTAACAAGGTTATAGCAAACATACCATGTTATTCCTGGATAATTTCAGTTAATTTCTGGCAACTTCTATGCGAATTGTATGTGCATGCACAGTTGCTTACAGCTTCCATATGTTTGGGAACTCTGAGGAACAGAAGCCGCAGCTTCCTCTCACTACTCAGCTTCTCAAGCTTGTCATCACTTAAAATGATTATTTCTGAGACACTGGGGAAGTTCTACAGCTATAATACAACATCATAGGGAAATTCGTACTGTGAATTCTGTACTGATTTACATTCTGAGAAATTCTACAGTGCCCTTTCATTTCCAAGTGGTTCTTGCACTTGGTTCTGCACAGACTGGCCATATCTGTCATAAATCAATGAGTTACAGCACAATAGGTCTCATGCATAAAAATCTCAGTTATAAACATTTTCTGCTGTGCATGAGTTTGTTTTTATGATCTAGAAACTCCTTTTAGGTACAAAATTTATTTAAAAGAATAACATTTATTTTTAATATTATTTATATTGCAACTCCTATCTATTGTATTTTTTTCCTCCCAGCTCACCTATAAACTAGGATTTTTTCCCCACATAAAATTCTAAGATTCCCTTCCCTGGGATGCCTGTTCCTACTGGCCATCATTTTAATGATATATAATAGTAACCTGTCTTGAGAGAAGGGTCTCTAATGATATATAACACTATAATAGGTTCTCACAGCACACTGATGGCATGTTGCAACTATACATCATCAGAGAAGCAGTCAGCAAGATGAGGAGCTCAGGGGATACACATGAGCAGAGTACAACCATAAAGAAAAATGAAATAGAGCCACAAAGCAGTTCTGGTGATTCTGTCTGTCTGTGGCTGAAGGCATCCCCAGAGCCAGAGTTTAAACATCACATGAATTCTAGTACAGGCTTAAGTGACAGATTTTGCTGATAAGAAAAACCCAAACAAGCAAAATATTGCCTTCTAAATAACACCAATAATATAATTCTCTTCTTATTAAGGAAGCAAATTCCATTCACTAGCCCACTCATGTATTTTCAAGTGCACAAATTCTGATGATAAAGTGCTCAGGTTATGTGCAGGAAGGTAAACAGAGAGTTATTAGTCATTCTATCTCACAACTGAAGTCAGAGCAAGCAGGAAAATTAGCATGTTGCAGATTGAAAGAAAAAAATTGACTTTTCATGCTACACATGAGGAGTCATAAACTGCTGCAGTGATCCAGGCTATTCCTTGCAGAAGGAATTAGACTAGTTCTACTGAATATAAAAGAAAGGTCTTAACTGATTTTCCTAAGTTCCATTACTAGGAAGAATATGCAAATTTCTGCAGTATCACAGGAAAGATGAAAAGTGAAGACAGAAAGACATTAGAAAGACATCTATATATTTATATGTAACTATGTATTTATAGTCACATAAACCTGTACACATGATAAATACACATATTTAATTATAAAGAGACTTATGCAAGCAGGTGATATGAAGTGACACACTCTGCTATAAACCCAGGATCTAACACTAGTTTGTTTTAATCAGTGGGAAATATTCCTTTAACTGGATCTGGCTTTAACCATTATGCACTTCTACATTTCAAAGGAGAGGCAAACATCTTAATTACTTTTAAACATGGAATTCAAAAGCTTATTTCACTGAAGCAAAAGAGCATTATTTAGACACCTCTCGAAAGAGAATATAGTTAATGTTTTGCTTTTTGATTAAGAGTTATTTGTTTGTACATGTTATACGACCCTGTACAAGAGGACACTGAGGCTGCTCCTGAGTGTAGTGTGAGGTTCCTTTTACTAAAAGTAGGTGCCAAATTATTTACCAGTTTAAGCTTGTCTGCCTTAAACATTGATAACATAGACTTTACTTTCTCAGTGGCATTCAATGAGGATTGCATTAAATAGCAAACAGTGTTTTTGCCTTTTTCTTTTTTGCACCAGAAGTAGTGGAAGAAATCAAGACCCAATTGACCCAATTCTGTGATTATCAGGGTAAAATTGTTTTGCCAAACCATTCTTACTACTAATGATAATGATGCTTTAATGTGATTTTCTGCCCTAGTTGCATAATGAAATTTTGTGTTGATATGACTCTCCTTACACAGATCTGATTTCAGAAGAACATTTTAAGGACTTAAAAGTGGTCTCTTTTTCAGAGAAAATCATCATTCATCATTCTCCCTGAAGTTAAAGACCTGCAAGTAACTTAGGAAGATATTTAGATAGCTTTGTTCAATAAAAAAATAACAAATTTCACAAATATTTTCCACCATCTTCATAAGCTTACACTAGATAAATCATTATGATGAAAGTTTGAGATATCATTTCAAATTAAAAACTAATTATCAGAGAAGATCAACATCTAGCTACAAGAATACTTCATTTTGAACTCATTTCTTGAAAGCATTCGATTTTTGGTGTAACACAAGTTCAGGATATTGTTTTTTATGTAAATTTTTTTCTTCTAGTTAAATTTTTCTTTATGTCTCCTTATTGTTCTTCTTTTCTCTATTGTTCATCATAAGGATGAATTCACTTATAAACTGTTTTATTTTCATTTCTGTAAGTTAAGGTATATATACTTTACAGTGCACTCTCCCAGATGCTTTGACAAACCACTGACAGAAGGAACAAGTAATTCTGATTTAATAAGCTTTTTTTCTTTCCTTTCTTCATCTAAACAACATATGCAAATATTCTTCTTTATTTGACCTGCACTGGAAGTGGGGGCAGAGTATTTAATATCTGATTCATTGATACATAATTGTTATACCAATGCTGAGCAATAATATTTTCTTTAATAAGTTGGTTTCATTCATAATCTAAATTCAGATGTCATCAGTACTTGAAGGATAATTATGTTCTCTAAAACTAGATATCTCAAAATATTCATGTATTTCAAGTTAGAATGTTTCATTGATTGACAAATTTTTATTCTTGTTGAATTAAAGTGAATTTTTACCCCACTGTTGCTGACTTCTTAATCAAACCTGAAGAGTTCTGTGTATGTGTCAATATTATTTCTGTCCTCTCACCCCCACATAGTCATACTTTATTCCTGGATAGTCATAATTTCTAGTTTCTCAAGTAGTAATTTGAAACACAATTTTCAAGGTCTAAAAGGAAGAATTCTGTGAAATGACCAAAAGCTTTTCCCTGTATCCAATTACTTTTCCAACATTATCTTACTTAGGAATCCTACCTGAACATTGATGTACATCTTAATGTATTCTAAAGAATGTAAATTGAAACATAACAAATACAAATGAAGTATAAATCCAGTAATAGATCTTTTCAATTCAGCTGATTATTTTCTCTCCACATAAACCCGTTATACCTTATATTTCTAACTCAGCACACCGTAATATTGCATCACACTTCATAAACAGGACACCAAACTTATCACTGCCAGAAGTAACACAGCTCCACTACTCCTGATAGTGGGAAAAAGGAAAGTCTGGCTTTGATGACAGAGAAGTTACTTGCATCCCATCAAAATCCAGAGTCTCCATTGTCTTAGACAGAACCTGCTGGGCAAACACACTCCTCTGAAAGTACCACACACTAAAAGTAATACTTTTCACAACATTAGTGAACCACTTGCAAAACACTATTCTAAAACATTTAGTAATTTTTTTAAAAATGGAGCATACATAAAATTCCAGGAAAATATTTCCTTCAGAAGAAAAAAAAAATCTCATTTCTAAAAGTACTTTATTTATACCTTGTGGAGTATTTCTCCACAAGAAAGGAGTTCACTTTCAAAGGGAATTCCAGCTCTTTGTGACCCAGATGAATGAACACAGACACATCTCCCTTACCCAAACGAAGAACAGGATACAGTAATTCTCCACATGGCTTTTGAACAAGAACTGGCTTCCATCCAGCTCCCTGGCAGCAAAGACAACTGGCTGAAGCTCTGCAGACAAACCCTAAGGATTAGAGAAACAGCAAAAAAAAAATTAAATTAAAAACCTAGGCTGTTAAGGCCATCAGTCTTTGATCTAAGGTGCTATCATTTCAACCAACAAAAAATACCATACATTTCAGGCAGAGTACAACACATAGACATAAATTTTTAAAAGAACCACTCAAAATATTGAAGCTTAGATGCCCCTCTGTAAATGCAGATTTACTGATATTAAACAATACTGCATCATGTTCCAAGACAAAACTCAGCTGAAAATTTGTGGAAAGGAGTTATATTGCCCAAGACTGCAGAACTGAACTTCACAGAAAGATTTCAATGAGCAGGAGAAATCGGTTGGTGCAAAGAAGTGGAGGCATCAGAAGAGAAGGAATAGAGAAAGTAGTAAGCAATAGCAGAGCTGAATAGGAAAAAGCAAACTCTTAAAAGTAGGTATAAATAATGTGAATTTTGTGCTAAACCAAGCCCCTGGGTTAAACTTCGATGTTGAAGGAAGCAAAGGTAAAAACAGATTTATCAACTCTTTTAAAAGGAGTCATATGACCTATCTATGAATACTTTAGAAGATGCCAAAATTAGACTGGAATGGTTTTAAAAAGGTCTAAGCCTTTATTTTCCAAAAAGAACTATTCTTGCAGAGATTTTTACTTAAAAAGAATAGAACCTGTGCTAAATCTAACAGTCACATCATGAACTATAGAAGGGAAAAAGGAATATTCAGGAAAAAACCTCAAACAATAAAGCAAGTTCATGGACTTTTAAAGATGTGATTGTTGGATGAACCTGGAATTTAGCAGACCAAGCAGGATCTAAGGCCTTCCATATTGTTTTGAAAACAAGCACTTTCACTTGCATCACATGGTAATAGAATTTGTTTACTCTTTTTTCCTTTGTGAGTCATTCTGCTCCTTATAAATCTTGAAGAATCTTCAGGAAAAAAGCAATAAAAATTAAGCTAATGATCTTTCAGATTTGTCAAGGAATTATAGTTCTTCCACCTTTTCCTTTTCAGGTCAGTGGCAGTATCAGAAACCTTGTCTTCCTGAAATGTTCAGCTCTGTAAGTAATTAACGATTTACTGACCTTTGCAGAGGATTTGGCCTTTGGGGAATTAAATTTGGTTTATGACTACCATGAAGCAGTTAAATATTTTGGAACAGTGATAAAATAACAGCAACCCTGACAATGATTCTCTTCCATGCAGGAACTTCTCTGTACCACTCCCATGAGGCAAGTGGATCTTTTCCCTGGTTTTATGCATTAGAATTAACAACATAAAAAGGGTTTGTGTATGGCAAATAAGTAAAAGCAGAGTAGCACTTCCAAGTTTTTTATATACCATACTACAGCTCAGCTGATGGAGGGTGAGCAGTGGGAAATCAGCAGAGAGTTGATATAGCTCTGGAATTGATTAAACAGGAAACTCCTCTGTGTTACAAACACTACATCACAACTGTCATTACTACTGGGGCAGCAGAGCTATTGCTTATCACTTCCTACACACATTAAATTATAAGCCCTATCTTTAATGAGAGGCTGTTTTTTATCAGCCAAGTACTATTCTTCTATTGATGACTACAATCTTTTGCCATATAAAAGTAAAAAAACCAAAACAACATATTTTATGAAATCCATAAAACATATCTAAATAAGCCATTTCACACACACAGACACACACCCACACACACAAATCACATAAGCAGATTTATTTTAAAACAAATTAGCACAAAGCACAATTTGTTAAGATTAAATTTTGTTTACAGAAGTTCTTTAAAAAAAGTGTTTAGATAGATAATCAAGATGCACTACATACATCTCAAACAACTGCTCACCTGACTGATTTTATTACTGTGAATCTTATTTAAGTTGACTTATTAACCATAGTTTGATAAAACCAGCTGCAAGTTTGTTCTCACACCAATAGGAGCCTTCAATCATGAAATAATCTTCTTTATTACCCTTACTGCTCCTGTTGTAGCACAAATAAGGCAGAAGAAATAAGTTTATTTTCCTAAACAGAGAAATAAACATTTAATCCCCCATTTCCCCCCATTATCTTTGCAATACCCTAAAGGACAATTGAGCTGACTATTCACAGCACACCAGTGTCAAATTAAAAATACACTCTATAGTTACTAAAAGCTGTTCATGGTCTACCCGTTTATCTTTGATTTATACCACTGTGGCCACATTCCAGCTCTAACAAATTACTTTCACCTCCAAACAACACCAAGCATATTTCCCCACAGGGGACAACACTTTAAACACTTGACCTCTAAATTTGACAGTATTTGCACTACACATTGTTATGCTACAAGGAAAAGCAGGGGTTTCTTCACTCTTTTTCTATCACCTGTTTAAAGTAAAATATATCAAAATGCCTTGGCTCCCTCACTCCACAGGCAGCAGGTGAGGTTGAGGGACACCAGCCCTCCCACTGTTTCAGCAGTTCCACTACTCCCAGAGGGAGGTTTTTCCTTTTTATCTTCAAGACCAGTCCAAAAATCTGACAAAACAGATGAAAGTGAAGGAATTTTGCATCTAGATAAAGTTAAAATTCAAATGATTTAAATATTTGAAGAGGAATATTACATAGTCTGAGTAAGACTCAGATTTCTTGTAAATGTTCACTTTGCTTCTATTCTTACTCTGGCCTAGAATTCAACCTGAACATTTCACAGCAGAATCTGCCCTTGGAGCCCGGGGTGATTGCCTTGGAAATAGTACTGCCATATTTCCATTCCCTGTGATATGCCAGCCTAAAAGATGGAAAAAGGGAAGCTCTGACACCTGAGAAGTCTTTGGTTTAGACTCAGCTTTTGACAGAAGGTTCAAGGTACATTTCATTTTGTTGGACTGGTTTGTTTGATAAGAATATCTCTCAGCATAGAAAAAGACCGAGTCATAAAAGCAAATAGTTTCTCTTATGCTTCCTATCTTCTCTCTTCATCCTCTCTCTAGCACATGGCACAGTATGTTTGTTTTGTGGCTGGGATACTCCATGAGCTGGAGTGACATCAAATCCATACAGTAGCAAGTGTCTGTCAGAAATTAGTGTCTGTGTATGCATAATAATAACCAAGCTAAAGTTTTCTGTGTGATTGTGGCAAAATCGTGGAGCCAGTTGAATCAGTCAATCTGCTCTGAATCTTTCCCAACACTATGCTTAGAAACTTCATGAGAGAATACCCAATTTAACAAATGACAGCTCTCATGCTCTCTCTTGTTGCAAAGATTTTTTTTTTCTCCACCAGGTACTGGGGAATGTACAAGAGTGTGCTCAGTACAACACACACTGGGAAAGAAAATGTTCGCTAAATTGGTATGTGGGGCAGAGGAACAAAAAGACATCTCACTGGGATGAAAGAAAAAGTGTGTGTTTATCTTCATTAAAAACTCTGGCTTAAGAAAAAAACCAAATCCTCAGGGTGAACTGGAAGTCTCCAGAGTATTATTTCCTATGTTTTGAAGTGTTGGAGTTTATGACAGAGCAGTACAGACTGTTGCCATTCACTTAAAGCAGCTCTGGAGTTCCCTGGCCTCTGGCACTGTCACTGCAGACACCTTACCCTGCTCTGCCCTGTCCATAGCAGAGTTCTAAGGTGAACAGCAAAAAATCTCTTATTTCTCATCTCAAGGGCTTTCATCCAAATACATTAAGCAGTCACTTATTTCATGAATGTAGAAGTAATGGAAATGGAATTTATGACTTCTCTGGGAAACTTTCCTGTTGTTTGTATGTAGTTCATTAAACCTCAAGAGGCTGTTCCCTCTGGTGTGAATTCATACTTGAATTCATGCTCAACTCCAGATCAGCAGAACAGAAAATGATAAAGGTTGGCGGGGGGAAGAAATCCCTCTTTTACAGATGATAAAATTGCAACTGTTACACCCACAACAACTGGACAGGTTCATTTAGCACGTGAGCTGGCCCACAGACATCACTGACGCCCAGCATTCCACAGTTTCCTGGGCTGTGAGGAGCAGTATGGGCTTTGTTCTAGCACTGAAAGACACTGAATAAACCTATTTTTTACTTCTCATTTCCCCTCGTTACATGTTACTTTAAAATATCTCTAAATTTATATTTACACAAACAGGCCTGAACAAGTTGAAGTAAATAATTGGAGTGGTAGCAAAATATGTCCTGTGATTTCCTCCACGTTCTATGAAAGCCAAGTGGTTTACTGTTCCATAGCCTTAACTTAATTTAATTATCTCAGGAAGTAACCCAGAAGGTGTCTTAAAAGACCCATAATTTAAAGTCTTTTATATTAATAATTTCTGCTGTAATAATTTGACTTAGGAAAAAATAAAATAACAGAAATTGTCAAAGTCAGGAAAAGTAGATCTTGCTCAATGTTTGTAATTTTGGGACACAGTTGCTTCCCAAGGTTCAAATAGCTGCAAATATTAAATTAGAGAACAAGAAAAAGATATTTATTCCCTTTATTTAGTCACTGCAACTTTCAGTAAGGAGGCAAAAAATCGATCTCTAAGTTACTAGGTAACTTCTTATTTGTCTTCTAGCTGAAATGAGAATTAAATATATTAAATACTATTTGGACACAAAGAAGAAATCACATAATAGAAAGGATGGCTTATTAGGAGCTGGGATTTGTGATGGCAACATGTAGAACATGTACAGTGAAAGCTTCTCAGAAACCAATCTCCTCATTAAGAGACTGAGCTATGTAGTGTATTATCTCTGGAGAGGGTTTGCTTTGATTATTATAAAATTAGGTCATGCAAGCAAAGGTTGGTATAGAAGGTAAAGACCACAATATCTGAAAAGCATAATTTCCATTTTATTCTCAGAGGGTTATTTTTTCCATTCCTTTTTTTCCCACTCACATGATGTACTAGCATAAGTATTGTACAAAATACATAATACCAGATATTTTCTAAATGACTGAAATGAATTTTGCAGAAAGAACACAGATATTCCCAAGGAATTAGCTCTTTAATTTCTAATACATTTAGCCTACTTCAATTCACAGCAGACATTTATGGATATTATTATGCAAACATCCAGAAAACCTGTTAGTTCAGTGCCAGTTCAATTCAAACTGAACTCTGAAGAGGTGTGAAGAAGCACACACTCCTCAATTCTCAAGTTTTTGTTCTGACTGATGGAGTAAACTCAAAGTTCCTCCACAGTCTTCTCTTGTTAATTGTCAAAATAAAGTAAAAGTAGATGTAAAATGCCTAATTATGCCCTCCCTGTAATGTAACCATACAAGTGACAACATTCCTCAGCGCTGGGTTGTGCGCTGACAGCAGCTGCTTCCAGCAAGGAATTGTGCCATATGTCACAGGCAGATAATGACTTACAGAACACTTCTGTATAACTCTTCTTTCCTGTCTTCACAAGCAATAATCCACACGAAGGAGTCAGAGAAATAAGACTCATCTGCAAGTCTTTGTTATAAATAACTCCTTTCTAACATATGCTTTGCTGAAGCCACAAATCCCCCGACTTCTGTGAGCAGCTCAGCGGATGGGCGAGCTGGAGATGACTTTCAGAGGCAATTTCTATGATTGCCAGCCTGGATCATAATCATACACCAGAACCTGCAGGAATTTCCCATCCATTACCTCTGCATTGTAGCGATCCCACATCCCAGGGTGTCACAGCAATACACAGGTTGCATGGGGTGACAATGAGAATATGCTTGATCAACCTATTTTCATTTCCTGCACAAAACATTTAGTTTCAAATAATCAAGACAGATAGAGCTAAAAGGCTGCTTTGCTGAAATCATCTAAGAAGGTAAATTCTAAATCCACTCTTGCCTACACCATGGCCCTTTTCTGTCACACTTTTTCAGGAACAGCTTTTTTCCTTTTACCATTGGAGAAAACAGCACCAATCTCTTGTTCTACTTCAATGTATTTATGTCCTTAATAGATTTACATAAGGTTTGCCTTGCAACTCTTTGTGTATTAGAAAAGTATTTTGTTTCACTTTTTTTCCCCCTAGATGCACTCATAAAAAAAGCCTTTGATTTAAAGCCAAAAAGAGATATCATGAAATACTTAGTAAAATAAAATAAAACCTTACAAAAGCAGAAACAAATAAGCCCAAATATACCACAAAGGGCCATGAGTGATTTTAAGATGATTGTCAAATTTCAAATGACATTTGTATTCATGCAAACAAATAAACAGCCAGCATCAGATCTGAAAATCACTGACTCAGGATATTTTACTGGAGTATTTGCTTCCTATTTACTATCCTTGAGTTCCACCAGGTATGGAGTGAAAGATGCATTCTGAGAGGTCCCAGGCTGCTCCTTTTGCAGGATTTACTGCCATTTACTTCCTTTACTGAGGCACAACAGCAAACTGGACAGAAAGCCCAGAAATTTTCCTCATTTTATCATTTATTAGGTACTGTTTTCTGTCTGAGTTTTGCTTTATGTCTGCATTTGAAAACTTTTAAATTCTACATTACAGTCTCACAGTAAGTGAAAGTACATCTAATCAACCAACCTACCATTAAAGCTCAATTCTCTGGGACCTTCCCTTCAGATAATTTCTTCCAGCAACCAAATGCTTAGAATTAAATATCTTTAAAAAAAGTAGAAATTATTCTGTGAGTACATTTTTGGGGCATGTGGGAATTTTTCAGTGGAGTTATGGCAGAAGTTCCTATGCTCCCCACTATCCATGGGAATATAGCTGCACATGCATCTGATATAAAGATATCATAAAAGAGAGTTATAAATGATTGGTGCCTGAATTGCTGCAATATCAATTAATGCAAAAGGTAATTAATTAATCAATATTTTCCTCATCACCAGGCAGCTGCAAGTTTCTTCTGTGGATTCTCCACTGGCCAAGGAGCTGGAATTCCCACTAGGTTTTTTTCCACTGGAATAATAACTAACCTCCTCTGTTCTTCTTCCCTCAGTCCCCCTCCCCCAGGCCTGGTAACTCATACTAATGAAACTCCCACCAATGTTATTTTCTGTGGGGTTTCTGCCCTCTGTGGAGGGAACATGGAGGGACACACCTTGAACACACAAGGATTGCTGCCAGTCCAAAGAGTGTATATTCACACTCCCCACATAGTAAGAAGACAACAGCACAAGACTAAAATTGTGAGAATTCAGAAATGCATTGCTGTGTGCCAGACAAACACAACCTGAGTTCTGTCATATTAGAGAGA
The DNA here is from genome assembly GCA_013397135.1 of Pachyramphus minor. Taxonomy (NCBI): domain Eukaryota; kingdom Metazoa; phylum Chordata; class Aves; order Passeriformes; family Tyrannidae; genus Pachyramphus; species Pachyramphus minor. Next base: position 396,051 of record VYXB01007088.1, on the reverse strand, counting down.
AATTCAAGGTAAGAAATGTACATAATCATTCTTTCTTCTTATCCTCTCTTTCTCTCTTTCCTTCCTTTTCTCTCTTTGGTTCTCTTTCTGAATGCACTGTGTGGAATATGTGTATGTTTAATGGCTTTTGTTCTCCAGCTCCATAACAGCAGGAACACTCTCTGAACATTTAAAGACACCCCTTTAGTAGTTGGGTCCAAACCTGGATACATATCTATGACTTGGCCTCCTGCTGCTTAAGGCAATTTGCACTCAGATCAAATTCTGACCCGCAGAAATGGAAGTATTCATGTTGAAAAAGAGATGAATATTTACAAGGGTATTGTTACAAACCAGTAAAATTATGATATAAATATGATTACACTGTATAAGCCAGATAAAATCTACACAATCTGTGTTTCTTTAAAGAAACCCAAAATGATTTTGTTTCTGAAGTACACATAAAAAGAATTTCAATAACATTGTATTTTCAGACCTTATTGTTAAGGGATCCAAGGAAAGTTTTTCCCTGGTTGAAATATTTTCTTTATAAAAGCATTATTTCCGACAAAGTTAAGCTTGGTTCATTTAAAGTCTCCACAAGGGACTGATACTTTTTGAATGGTATTTTGAATGTTTTTGGTATCCCAGTTTTTGAGATCCCTGTGTGGCTTTATTTTCTGGACAACTCAGTTATTCTCTCATCCTCTGACCTTATTATTATATTGTTTTTCCCTTCCCTTTCCTACATCATTCTGAGAGAAAGCTCTCTATAAATTTGATACAAATATAGTTCACATACAATATCTATAACTTAGTCAACTTCACAAGGTATAAAAATAACACTCTTTTTCTTTCTCATAGTTCTTGTTTTTGTACACTGTTATCTATTTGCTATGACTTCCCCTACCGTGAACTTAAATAAAGCCAAAACAAACCAAAGCAACAAACAAACAAGCCCCTAAAATCCATTATATCTACATCAACTACAGGATTTTTTTTTTCCTCACATTGGCTTGAATTTTTTCTTGTAATCTACCAATTTAAATGCATATGGCCAAGGAAAAAAAATATTTTTCTTACATTGTAAATATTTTTCCTTACATTCCAAATACCTGTCTCTCTTTCTGGCAGTGCCACCTCCCAAGGTTTTTGCCAGAACTTCTCAATGTGCAGAACTTGCTCACTGCTTGAGTGCAATTCATGACGTGAGGACAGAGGGGGATAAACATGCTCAGGACAGAGAACAGTGATCACAGAGATTCCTCCAGAAACCCAAAAGCCAGGGATGTTTGCAGTGATCCCAGACACAGCTCGAAGCAAAGCTACTTATAGCACTGTATTATTCTACAGCTGAGAGGTCAACACTTGAAGAATTCCAAGATACACCTTCTCCATAACCTTGTCTTGGTGGATTTACCACTAAGAGAGGGAATTCTCCCTTCAGAAAGACCTGATGAAAGACAAGATGCAGCAGGGCTGAACACAAGTGACACTACTGGACTATTGTGAACACATCAGTATTTTCAGCAGGTCTCTCATATGTGAGGAGGAAGACGACAACGGCCTCAAGGCATCAACAGTCTAAATTAGACAGACAAAGTGGCTGAAAAATTGAATGTCTTATGTAAAACAAGAAAGATCAAAACTCAGCACAGTGAGGATAAGTTATCTTGCTTGGCTGGTAGACTTCATGGAAGAAATAAGTTTATGTATGGGCTGCCTCCTCTAATTCTGAATTCTCAGAGCTTAGGAATGATTGTTTATCTGCTAACAGCCTGCAGAGATTTAGGAAAATAGCTACAGCATAAAACTGAAAAATAATTGAAATAAATAAAGTGTTACCTGGCACCATCCTTGTTTATTCTGTGCATCTGATATTAACATTCTGATGCCTTATGCTCATAATACATAATAAGAAATGAAAATGTCATAAAATCAATACTTTCTAACAGCAGAGGGAAATGTCACAAATTATCCCATTCTCATTATAGTTTTCAGACAGTAATTTCACAAGCCTCCAAGGGATTAGGAAAGCTGAGTATATTTTTGCTCTCCCCTCAGATGTCAGTTTTATTGTACCTGATCTAGGCAGAAAAGGTTCTCCGCTCAAGAAGTTCAAAATCAATTGTTTTGCCAATGAGATGCTTTTGCAAGGCTGTTAGATGCCTCCAAGTGTGAAACCACCAAATTCTGTGACCCTGCTTAAATTATTTTGCAATACAAATTTACACTCTAACCTCTCATGTGGTACAGGAGCCTGCTGTGGGCACATACAGACCAGAGAGCTGTGTTGGTAATAAATAAAATTTGCACTCCCTAAAAAAAAAAAAAAAAAAAAAAAAAAAAAAAAAAAAAAAAAAAAAAAAGAGAGACTTATGAAATCTGCTACATATATAATGAATTACTTAGATATTTACCTAGGAGTGATTTTTAACTAGGGATTAGAGTTTGCTTGACCCTGCCTAGATAAGAACAAGGAAGAAGTGATCTGTGATAATCCCAATGATGGCATTTGCAAACCCAGTGCCACTGCTGTGGGAGTGGATGCTTCAGCCAGGTTAGGGTGGAGCTCAGACCTGTGGTGTCATCTGTGCATATATTTTACTAAGATGATTCATTTGCTATTTTCCTACTGATGCTAATCCTCTGATCAATCCTGCTGCATACAAATAAGGTTGAATTCAAACTGCTCTGGAGACAATCGGGTACAAAACACAGCAAATCCCAGGGTCTGCTGTCACTGACCATGTGGAAATCCAAGCCCACCTGCATCCCTTGGCTTGACATCAAGGACTCACTGCTTGCAGGACATACTGAAACCAGAGGTAGCCATTCGTGTCACACGAGCCAGAACCCCAAGGTATTTTCACAGAATATTCTTAGTTGGAAGGGACCCACAAGGATCATCAATGTCCAGCCTCTGGCCTGGCACAGGACAGCCCAAGGATCACACCATGTCCCTGAGAGTGTTGTCCAAACACTTCTTGAACTCTGCCAGGTTTAATGGTGTTAATTTGATATCACATGAGAAATCTTACAAAAGACACTCAGTGGGAGGCGAATGGATGCTGTGGGACACGACACACCCCAAAGATTCTTGCATCCAGGAAAGTGAGTCATACCAGTTAAAAACAAAAATACACAAAACCCCATCACCAGCAACAGAGTACCCAGGCTTTGGGAATAGTTCCAAATATGCCAATACATAAAATTTAAATTGTCATTGCAGTGGATTGGAAAAGGATAATGCCTTTGGTTAAGAAATAATGAGGTTAAGAAATAACCAAGAAATAAGGAGGAGTGAAATCTCTCCAGTTTTGACAGAGTGCAAAGCAAAAAAAAATTACCAAATCCAAATGTTATCTCAGACCTCCACATCAAACTATAAACTGCTGGGCAATAACTACAGCTAAAGCTAAAAGAGTGTAACACATACAAATATGAAAAGGCTGTGATTTGTAATGCATCTCTTTCCCAAGGAAATTTTATCCTGAGAATTTAGTGCTTATTAGATTGTGGGACTCTGGAACTTCAGACGGTTACATAGTGTTAAAATAATTTGGATGGGATCAAAGATTCTCTGTGAGGGAAAAGCTCAATGTGTTACTACAGAGATAATTCACTGTTTATCTGAGAACTCTAAGTAGCTCTGAAGCTCAACAGAGCACATGATTACTTTGAAAAGACCAGTTTGCCAATAAAGGCTATTTTACTAATATGTACCATTAGACTTTTTTTTTTTTAATGGTGTTGAAGTACTTTGGAAACTGGAGCCAAATTCAACACCAAGTCCTTACTGTTCATTATATGGTCACTCTCCCTTTGTTACAACGGCTCAAAAGTTTAACTGTGGAAAGAGCAGCAAAAGCCAATTAATAATGTTCCACTACTTAATATATTCTTTAGTACAGAATATTGAGAAGCCAAATTCTAAGCTCAGTCCATTACTCTGAGGCACAAAGGTGAATAAGAACATAGGGAATATCCTGGACCTCACTCCTAAGAATAAAGACTAAACTCTGCCTCTGGGCTGAAAGAGCTGAGACTCCCCCACCCTCAAAATGAAAAAATGTTTTTTCCAGTAACATATCTGAAAAATGTATTCATCCATCATTTCTGACATTATGTGCTTGAAAGACAGGAAAGAGGAACACGTTATCTGAGCATACATAAATACAGTAGTGAGCAGAGTGGCTCACAAGATAAACACGGATGAAAATGACAGCTGTTACAATTAAATTCAGTATTTATATTTTTCTAGTTAAGAATGACATCTTATTTACAAACAAAAGTAACCCACTGAGGAAAACAAACTCAAGCAACTTCATTTTTTTTCACTGTAGAAGAAGCTTTTCAGGAAAAGCTCTTTGCAAGTTTAGATTTTTCTCTTTTTTTATTGCTTCCAGATCACTCACTTTCATTTTTATTTCCACATGAGTTCTTTTCAGGCATGCGTGCTTGCAAGGATTTATGTGCCACTATCAATAAAAAAGGTCAAAAAGTGCACTCAAATAGACACTATGGGTTTTTTTTTCTCTGAAAGATGATTCTATAGGTTTTTTAAATCAGTCCAGGAGAGCACCCAAGTTTTGATGCTGTCCAGGGCTTTTCGTGTCGATACCTCCTAGTCCATATTTCATCTATCAGAACTTCTATGAGTAATAACCATTTTGCACAGAGGAGAAAAGGACACAATCACCTCTCTGCTGATGGATATCTCTTAGATGCAGGTCAGGGAAATCCAGCCCACCACACAGTTTTGCCACTGGCTTTAATTTCACAGTGGACACTTGCCCACTATTTCTGCTGCTTGAGAAGCCAGACTGTTGATGTGATTAGAAGGATATGGCACAGAACAGACCTGGCCTGCACTACAAGGAGATTTTTATGCTATAAATTCCTTCTGAGTGTGGCAGAGTTACCTCAGGGCAACACTGCTCCATCCTTTAGGAGAAATGGATTTTTTTTTAATTATATTTTTTTCTCTAAAACTAGGTTTTAGTTTGCTTAGGTTTTTTGTTTGTTTGTTTTTTTTAATTGTTGTTTGTTTGGGTTTTTTTTGTTTGTTTTTGTTTGTTTGTGGGGTTTTCCTTTTTTTTGTTGTTGTTTTTTCTCTCAGACACTTGGCAGCACATCAACTCCAGAAATCATACCATTTCTGTGACCTTTAGATTCTAAACTAAGTTTGAATTTCCAGGTTTTCTCATTTCTCTGTATTAGTTTCTTTCCCTTCTTCTGATTGTATTAGAGCTATTAGAGTTTTCCTTTCACACTAAAACCCCAGGATTTATCAAACTAAGTGCTATTTGGAGGGTTTGAGATTTGAGTTCTGAATCTTGTTGTTGATGTCCTGAAAGTATTCCAGCTGAAAGCTCAGTTATGAATCATTAGCAATCACTTAAATCTTAACGATGTCAAGCAGTTAATGAACAAAAAGGTACAACACAGCACAGGAGTAGATGCACACAGTAAGGTAAATGTGCTTTCCTCAAAGTACAAAGACTTGATGGTTCAATCATACTCCAAAAATGACTTCTAATAAGCTTATGTCTTTCTGTGGAGCTTGCTTTGGAATATGACTTCTGCTATACATTGAAAAATACGTAATTAGTGTGTTTATTTTCAACGTGACGGACACCTGTAGGACATGGATGGACTGGCTGTGCAATTATATCAATGCTGTGCACTGACCTTGAATTTGGAGAGGGCCAGCTGCCAGGAAAAAAAAAAAAATTAATTTCACTGACTCATTCAATTAAAATCATTTTTAGCAAAAATAATCATGGGTGAATCGCCATATGTTCTTGAAATGTAGGAGACTGAGATTTTTAAATAATCAGAGTTCAGAGCTTTTCTTTTGAACTACAGTATTATCAACATTTCTACTGAAACTACATTTACACTATAGTTTAACATAAAGTTTTGAAACAGCAGGCAAAACTAGGTAAAGAAATGAATGATGCTGGGAGTTGCACACTGTTCACCAACAAACAGAAGTAAATGAGAAGTCAGTAGACAAAGAAAATGTTAAAATTACTGAGGTAAATCCATAAGAAAAGCCTAAGAGATTGCAGAAATAATTGTAATTTTATTAACTTATTGGTATTTTATTTTTATACTGACTATGTTCACCTATTTTGTCCTGAATTGAACGTAATATAAATTTTAGAGTTGTTAATATAATTCAGCATTCAAAATGGAAAGGAGAGGAGCAACAGAATCTGCAGAAGATACACAGAATCCTGTCCCACAGAATGGGACACCATCTGTTCTCGTACAGTTGTTCCTACACTTGTCACTAACCAGATTATGTCTCCTGACACACAGATCACATCACACAGAACATGGGGAAAGGAGTAAACTTTGACCCAAACCAGAATGTTTCTCTGCACACCATTTTTTTCTCCTCTACCCATCCTCCTATGAATCTTCTAGAAACATATAAATAGAGCCATTGTATTTAAGAATGCTGGAACATTATTTGTGACTTTCTATATGAGTGAATTTAGGTAATAGTGGTGGTAAGACTCAGGCTACAATTTAATAAAGTTATACAAATTTGATTGAAACTTAGTTAACAAAAAATTGAAAAGATTACTCCAGGAATAGACCTTCAAAATTAAAAGTTATATAGACAAAGAGACATTCAGAAACTTCAGAGTTGTCTACTGTCTTTACTGTCTACCTAATTCTTTCTTTTGCATTGATTCATATCATAAGTAACTATATTGTACCCTCTGCTAGGATCACATCCACCAAACATTCAGTCCTTTTGGAAGTGTTTGGGTCCTTCTTTTGAATTTTTTTCCTTGAATTTCCTTTTTTTTGTTGTTTTTTCATCCAAAGACAAATTAGTGATCTATGATTAGCAAAGTTTCCTAAGAACAAGTAATGATGCTCTTTTAAAGGAATACCAAATAGGTAACTTTTCAGATGTTAAATTTTGTAGCACTGTTGATGTCTTAAGAACCTAAAACCAGATCCTACTTTCATCCCTAATCAGAATGATGTCTGATCTCAATCTGCCTCTGAACTCTATTTTCTGGGGACTGTTTCAGCTCTTATTCCAAGGCATTTCACTGAACATCTCATGAGAAATAATAGCAAGATCTAGATGTCACTTCCCAAAAAAAAGCTCTTGCAGACCCATTTGTAAGGTGGTGCCTCCCTAACACAGACATCTGTGCTAATCAGTGCTGAACTTGAGAAGAACTGATTGCTTTTGTTTCATACCAACCCCTGTGGTTTGAGAAGGCTCAGCTCTTATGTCCTTGGTTTGCACACCCATTGTTCCTTTGAAGACATCTCTCAGATGGCTCATTGATCTCTTGTGTTTTTGTTATGATCACTAAAAGTTTTGCAGAGTGCATTGCAAATCCTGTTGCTGACTGACTTCTGATAAAACAAAACTGCAGAGAGCTGCACTGTGAAAAAGAGAATAGGTGATAAAGAGAATATTATGTTGCATTAGATGGTAAGAAGATATGTCAACTTCAAAGATTAAACCAAGATCATTATGTGACCTTCTTTTGTTAAATAAATGATGTTTAGAAGAACAGAATTAGGAAGCAGAATTTACAAGTAGGTGCTATAAAATACAGTAACTTGTTACAAAAATATATTAGATAAAATTGTATATTATTTATTTTTTTAAAGAGAGGCAAATGTGATATTTCAGAACAAAATAAATTGTGCCTTCTAGATTGAGGTCCACGTGCAGATCAATGGTCTGAGCTTCTTTCATCTACCTCCATCCTCAGCCAGCACCTTTTATCCCTCAGAAGTTATCAACTTCAGCTCTACAGCTGTATGGATTTTATTTTTTTTAAGGAAAAATTACCTACACAGGTGTTTGGAAATTAACACAATCTACAATTATCTTATTGACAGTTTCTTCTCCTTCCTTGTGTTGGCAAATTTCTGGCAGAGTAACCAAGGAAAGCAATATGGAATATTTACATGGAGGGAGCAGGTGGAACCACCAGAGCAGAGCACACTGAGGAGATATCAGACTTCAGGAGACAATATTGGAAGCACACAACTATGTCTGTAAATGAACTTGAAGCACTGAATGAGGTTCATGGAGCTGCAAGTAATTTTTATTGTTTCAAAGGCCTCCTTACATTGTAAAAGGGTTTTAAAAACATGGTCTTATGATCCAGCCTTCCTTTCCCCATTCTGTCTTTGCATGAAGAGCTACTTTGTCTTATGTCAAAAGTATCCATTATCCTTCTCTAATTTTACTTTTATTGGACCAAAATGTACAGAGAGAGACAAAGAGAAGAATAGGCTGAATTCTTTTCTTGCCTGCTTTGCGATCTATATTCATATAAGCAAGGCCTGTCTCACTTCAATAACAATTCCTTAGAACTGACAATAGGAATAGACCAAAAAAAAAGATGTCATTTATAAGAGTAGCTTGTTTTAAGAGAATATTCTCATTTTTCATATCTATTTATATTGTACCCAGTGAATTCAGACACAAATATAAACAGTACAAAAATATCCTGCAAAAGTCAAAAGTTCAGGCCAAAGTTGGAACATAAGGAAGGTCAGCAAATCCATATGATTCTTTTAACAAAGTCTATTAACTAATACATTACTAACCAAGCATGTATGTTGTATATTCACATTGCTGTACACACAAATGTACAGATAAAACCTTAAATAATAGATGAAAGCACCACTGCTTAATATCCTGCAGCAGAACCAGGAGCAGCCATCAGCATTACAGAGGCCCTCCAATAACTTTGGTTAATCAATGCAAAACACGACCAAATATTAATTGCTGCATTTGGCCTAAAATGTGCAAAGCTTTGAGAAAAAAACCCTGTATTTAATTCTTTCTTTTGCATTGCTGGTTTAGAGTTCTTAAAGGCTAATGCAGAGATTTTAAAACCAGATTGAATTCTTGCACACAATACCACATCATTTTTATCCTTTTGGAAAATGGATTCACCTAAAATATAGTCCAACAAATGTGCACTCAATCACTTTAAAATTATTTTAAAAAGCATCTTGAAAAGCAAGTCATAACACAGCAGATTTCCTATTAGAACAAAACCAAACTAAACCCCCAAAGTACAACAAAAATCAGCACAGGAATACAGAAGCCTGCAGACAGATAAGGTTCAGTAGAGCAAAGCTTAATCTAAAGAAGAATATGTTTACCCTGACAGTTTTTGCTATTTTTTTCTTCTTTCTTCTATTTTTCTATTATTTTAGAACATCTTCCTTTACCCTGTCACTCAAATATCAAAGCTATATTTCTATGCCCATATATTGCTCTCTAGTTATAGTTAGTACCTCTCCATATGACAGCTTGGTTTTGTTTCAGCATTATTAAAAGGTAATAAAAATTGCAAATTACTTTTTAATTAGGAGAATGGATTGTTGCTAAAATTAAGTATATCATTGTGTTGTATTTGAGTCAAACATCTCAAACTCTCATTCTGCACTGAGTTTTGCAACTGGAAAAATAGGATCACCTCTTCTCACCTTTGTACTAATTATCTTCTGTTAATACCATCTAATCTCTGGGAAGATTTTTAATTGCTTCCTATTTTATTTGGAGATGGGTACAGGTAATAAGAAGTACAACTGTAACCTGAATTCTTTTCCATGTTTGATAAAAATTCGAGGGAAAACACAGAATTATTTAAAGCAAAGTGACTTCTGTTGGGTAATAATGTCTGAGTAACTGTCCCATATTATTCAGAACTTGGTAAAGGCTGGACATAACTACAGGTCAAGAGCTAAAACTGAATTTAAACCACTGACAAAATGCAACAGTCTGTGTGACAGAAGGATATTTTTGTCTGTTGAAAGATATATAAGGGCAAGTTTTGTGAATTTTTGTTGAATTGTGGAAAAGGACAGAAAATGAAGCAGCTGGAACAATTCTCTGTGCAGGCAAACCCCTCAATACCACCCGCTGCAGCACAGACAATTCCCACTGACTTGCAACCCTTCAACACTGCACATAACAACCATAATACAGAAAAATCCACAATATAGAACAAAGGCAACAGAACTACATTTCTGTCACATTTATCAACATGTGCTGAGGATTTCACAAAGTCAAAACAGACTGATAGTTTGTAAAGAGTGTTTCTTGCTGTTTGTGAAATGTTCACAGAAATCATGATAATTTTAAAACCATTCATTGCTTAAAGAGGAAAAAAAAAAAAAAGTGAGGTTTATCCTGTTTTGTGGACTTGACTGAGTACATAATGTAGGTTGTAAAAGAACCAAGTTGAAATCCTTGTTCCTCCCAAAGTGGAAAAAGAAAAAAGCATAAAATCATTAAAGCATTTAAAATGTGACTTTTAGGTATTTAATTTTAACCCTTAAAACCAGCAGCACATTAGCTTTCTAGACATCTCAAGTTCATAAGTCATTTTCCTAGGACACTACAGTTTTTCTGCTGCAGATACCCAAAAATATGCCAGTCTGATAAGCATTTGGCTTTTCAGTTTGTGCCAAATTCCTGGCACGGCTGTCCTGAAGCCAGGGAAGGGCCAAAATGCAGTGTGTGCCCTCCTGCTGCAGTTTTTGGGCCTGACTTTGCTAAAAACAGTGGCTGTCTTCCAGCTGAGTCTGAACTGAATCTCAACCGTCACTTCAGCCACAAAGAAGTCAGAACCATCTTTCAATAAAGCAATGAAAGTGTGAAAGGCCTGCTCGAGATTTCTGCTCTCACACACACACTTTCCCACTGAGCTGAAAAACACTTTTGCTTCCAAGGAAAAGGAAGGAGAATACAGTTTTCTGTATTTTTCCTTAAATGGTGCGTGTAGCATTTGCAGAGATGATAGAGGGAGCTGAGGAGTGTTCTCATCTCACACTGAAGAGGGAAGGAGAAAGACTTCTGTGCTGTGACAGACTCTGAGATCTCCTGTTCCACACATGGCTTTGAAAACACTGAAAAAAACTCAAGCACAAATTCAAAGTATCTTGCACATATTTCAAGAGAAGGATAAGGGGATATTTGGTGTGCAGACAGAAATTAGAAAAACCCACATGAGAAACCCATGAAACTCATGAAATGCAGAATTCCCTTAACTGCGATACTCCTTTAAGTCTTGCCCTTGGAAATTCATAACAAACTTGTGTAAGGAGTCATTAGTTTATCAGAAATTAGTTAGTTCACAGTCTAATAACCAAGGAAATAATTGGATAAACCGAGTTTCTATGCTTTTCAGAAGCCATGGAAAATAGAATCACTTCTCATAAACAATTCAGCAAGAACAAAACATTTTCCTGTTGCCTCAAGTTACCAACTGAACAAAACCACACTCTGACTTTTTGAAGACATCTTTCAATTCTGGTGTTTGCCTTTAGATAACAACAGATAAGGTGCATGTATATTTTTCAGAAGCTGAATCTTGTTATCATTTTTATAAGGTCACATACAGAACACAGGAAATTGAAAACCCTGTGGAGGAAAAGAACTGTTGCAGAAGTGCTGATTCTTATGTAGGGTTTGGGTTTCTTTTCTGTTTTGGAATTGATTTGACTTTGTTCTAATACTTTATTCTTGAAAATAGAACCTTTTTCTTTAGAGTTCTTAAGGTTTGAGTTGCTTGATATCTTACAAACCATATTTAGATTTGTTTCATCTGCTGTTCAAATTCAAAGAGAGAAAATGTTATCTGGCCCTGAGCCCTATAATGCCTCTGATACAACATATCTTCATTTCTAAAACTGGATGAGATTCAGGGTTATAATTTTCTCCAAAGTTCATTGAAAGCCAAAGAATATTTTAGTCTTTTTTTGGCTTAGCTTCATTGTTTCACTGTTTTTTCCCCCCTTCACTACATCAAAAATTACTCTGCTGTGATAAAACTTCAGTTTTCTGCAAAATGGGTTTGCTATTTATATTCTGCAAAACTATTTACATTCATTTATAATCATTGAGTAGACTTGATAAGTGTCTTTCACTTAGAATCAAGAACCAGGCATTTTCCCCAGAATAGTAATGACTCTTTGGATATTTTTGTTAGTCATATTTCAGTCATATTATTGGAACTAACAAAGATAAACTCATGACCCTAATGTATTTGAACATGTATTAGTTATCAAAGACATGAGAACACACGGTTTGTGAAGCAAAACAAATTAGACAAATAAATATCAATAATTAAACACCTTTAACTTTCTACAGAGTGTTTACTTTTCCTTTTATAAATGTAAATTAACTTCTTTTGAGAATGGGATATAATCTTTTCATCTTGGGAATAGTGAGAGTGATGATCTCATACCATTTTCCAACACCTAATGAGAGTGTAGGGAACTGAGCACATCCTAAATCCTTTCAACTAACACTGGAAAATTACCTAATTCAATGTCCATTTCTTGCCCTCTCCATAGTCCTGTACAAGGAGTGTGAACAAACAAAAAGGGTATTTATAATGGATGGTAAAGTTGTGATCAATACTCATGTAAAATTTAGGATCTGATTTCAAAAAGTTTGATAGAATGTAAAAAAGGTGAATAATACATGAAGTTCTTCCTCCATGGTGCTGCTTCACACCCTCAGAGATGTAAAGGGGGATCGTTTAAAACATTTAAAACCAACAAGCATTGAAAAATATTTTAGCCTTAAAGAGTTCCTATAAAGTGAGAAACCAGCTACCCCAGCAGCAGAGTTAAAAGGAATTGAATCCCACACCACACAACCTTCCGGAAGGAAAACGGGTTATGCTCTTCCATGAGAAACCTTTGGCAGGAGTGGTTTAAAATATATAGCAGGGGGACAGACAGCACTGAGCAGAGTAATCCTGTTATCCTCAAGGCTCTGAAATTATTAATGAGCTGCAGGACTCAGTCTTTTATTGAATTAATTATAATTAATCAAATTTGCCTGGCTGCAATGAAAGGCAACCAATAGCTTGATGGGCACAGTTGTTTATCACTCTGAGGTGCTGATTCTTGGCTTTTGTAGTCCTTTGGGATATTCATCTGACCCAATCCCAGCCAACTAATCATTAGATGTCTATTTTTAGGTATTTGTAGCTCTTTCTCCTAGTTAGTGGTGAGACACAAATCTCTCTAGAAGATACTTATTCTCTCTGCATTAGATTTTTAATTTTGGATCCTTCGGGATGATTTAGATCCTGGATGTTCATCTGTTCTCTATCAGACACAGAGTAAGCTCAGAGAACTGGCTCAAAGTAGTTTAGATGGTTTTTATTAGGTGAGGTAATACAACTGAAGAGCGTTAGAGGTCTGTGAAGCAAACTGGATTTGTTGACCTATTTTAAATACAGGCTTTTCTCACAATAAACTGCATTCTGTATAAACCCCACCATGTTCATATGATGTTACTGGTATAATTCCAGTAATTTTTTTTAACAGTCCTTTACAAATATCAATCATTTGAAACATGTAGGAAGTAAAAATAAAACAAAGGAGACAATAAGGGACCTAGTCTTGATTTAGACTTGAGAGAGCTACTTAAACCAGTCATAGAGACTCTGTCAGGAAATACATCCTGTAAGTGGTTTTCAGGTTAGACAGAATAAGTCCATTTTATCCTTTCAATATAATACTATTTTTTCCAATAATGATAGCTGTGGCAATTTTTATCTTCCATCCTGTTATTGAAGGAGGATTAAGATATTTCTAATATCATATAAGTACTCTTTGGGAAAGAGTGATGGTTATTAAAAAAAGTGCTCTAAAATTAGATCATTCAAAGGTGTCAAAATTCATGTCCAACAGACAAGTTTAGCAGGTAATGACTGAGGGCTGCAGAGCTACTACTGGTCCAGACATCTCTTCAAATGGAAGCAATTTTCTTGGAGGACAGAAAAAACCCCTAATCATGGCACAAAAATACCAAAGAATATTGACCTTCAGCTCTCTGTCAGGTTTGGTTGATTGGATGAATATAGTCTAGGCAAGGTTTAACTGTATCCTACAATCCGTCTTACTTACCACGAGAAAACTGTGAGAGTGCTAATTCTTTCACCAAGTTTTCAAGTTGTAATCAAAGATAGTTTTTTTTTGGAGGGTGGGGTGGTGGTGTTTTGTTTTTTGGGTTTTTTTTTTATATGGAAATGAAATGGGCTATGTTGGGGTTATTGATCTAGCACTTAAAACACTGCTTTATAAAAAGGCTACCAGATTTCAAACAATATTGTGCAAAAAGTACTGAGGGGTTTTCCTGCATAGGTACAATGGGCAAAGAGTAACAGTAACTTAGAGACACTAATTCAATTGCTATTTAGAGCTTTGAGACACAGTATGGGAAGTTCTGTTCTGTTCTACTTAACTATATATATACACACATACACCAACTCAGCAACAGAGAAAATGAGAGGTACATCAAGGTTGATTTAGGAAACTAAGATTTTGTTGAACAAATATGAACATGCACCATTATGTCTCCTACAATACAAGTCACATAGAAAGGAAAAAAGTAGAAAGAGTAATCAGTATGTGATACATAAGGATAATTTTCCACAAATTCTTAGCTAGTCTTGACTCTCTGAGAACTGCAACCTTTTGTCATGAACCCATGGTTTCAATCTCTGCTTTATTCATGCATTTTGTCCCAGGTTCCACTTGTTGCCAGGGATCAGAGAATTGTTCCTTCTCCCACTCTCCTCTGCTTTCCCTCTTCACTTTTCCCCAGACCTGTTCTGTAATTTTTAGCATTGTTCTGCCAATGTTTGCCATTAAACCTCAAAAACTAAAGTAGACCCAAGAAAAGATAAAACGGTTGTCTTCTTGTTCTCCAAGATATTTCATCTCACTTCCTTGCGACCATTTTTGAGGTTGTTTAAATCTCTGCCTCTTTGCTACTAAAACACTGGTTTTACTTCACTTTTCTTTGGTAATTGTTGGCATTACTCCTGACAATATTTTTTTAACATTAGGTTTGTTTATTTGTGGCTCTAGTATATCACTCTCCACCCTAGAGCCTGTGATGTATTTATTGTACTGGTACTTCTCATGTGTGAACTGGGAAAACCGTGTTTTCCACGATGAAGTTCTAACTAAGTTTTATTTATTATTTTAGATGGATATCTAGTTCTCAGGAGGCTGAAATCCTTTCTTCATTGTATTCATTACAATAGGTTTCAGTCCTGGAATGTTTTTTTCCTTTTTTTAAAAAAGTCTTTCTTTAATCCATATCTACCCTTTCAGAATACAAAGTGTGGGGGACTTACAATTCTGATTCACTGCTTGCATGCAAGTTGGTGTGTGTATGTGTATATAGTGGTTTCTTATTTTCATGTTTACTTTTTGTTCCTTACAGGTTTATTGTGTTAAAATGAAAGCTTGTGTATCTTACTGAAATTGGATAACATTACAATGACCTAAAAACTAAGTTGCTTGTTACTTGAAATGTTAAATAAATGGCATTTGTGTGGCTGCAGTGAATGTTGAGGGAAGTCTGACAGGGCCACCATTCACTTTTCATTAACGTAAATCATTGCTTGAAAAACTGCTGAGAAATTCAATTGTCTTCTGGAAGCTGAGAGGTGCATCTTATAAGGGTGAGAATGACAAGGTTGTTGTCAACACACATGGAAGCACATTTGGAAGAATGTACTTCATCTAAGTACAGAATGTAAAGCTGTTGCCTTTTCCGTGGTTGGAAAGCTAAATAAGAAAGCTGGGAGCATTCGTGTCATGTCCCCTTTCTAAGCTGAAAGTCAATAGGAGGGAGAAAGATGTGTGTGAACAGCTTAGTTTGGTTGCTAAATAAAGAATCCTATGGCCATTATCAGATGCTTTTCATAAACTCAATTTGATTGTATGAGCATGTGAAGGGAGGGGTTTCATAGTTTCTCAAGGGCAGTGTTTGTCATATTTAACACATTTTGGCTGAGCATTGAAATGCCCATTTTCTTATAGATCAACCTTTTTAGAAAAGAGTATCTTTCCTTAATTTTAAATGAGACTAAGAGCTCACTGTCTAGAATTAAAAAAAAGAAAGTACCTGAAAAAGGAGCACTGGAAATTTCCTTGCCTGTGTCACAGCTATAAGATGGACTTCCTTCCGTGAGGGGGGTTGAACAGGTGTTTGTGGTTGGGTTGGAGACACTCAGCTGAGTGAATATTGTTGTGATGTAAAACATGAAAAAGTGGAATTGCAGTCCATTTCTAGTGAGGTACAATTCTCTTTGAGCTTGGTGTCTTCAGCAAGGACTCAGGACTGGACTCTTCAATAATATTGGTTTTAAGATATTATATCTGGACTTTATCTCTCTTCTGCCTCAGAACAACACCAGTGTGATTAACACAGTACCCCATGATGCAGTTTATATTTATAATAACTTGCAAGCATGTGCATTTGAAAAAATAAGTCCCCCTCAATCTGGTCATACACAACGTGCTAATCACAGAAGAACACCCAGAAACGCATAGAAATTTCTGTTTCATGAGCACAGAATAATAGAATATCAACAGTCACAGCATAAATATGTGCATAATGATGTTTTATCTTTTGTATACAGCAAGGCTTCACTCATTATCTCCTCACAAACTTTTTTGATGATACAGTCTGACTAATGGATTTCTCTAGCAGTGCAGCAATATATTTGCATGCAAAAGTGTGTGTATATTACAGAAAGAAAATCTCTCAGCCTTTTTCAAACACAACACAGATTCCCTTCAATTCGCTAGGAGAAGCTAACTCAGTTTTAATAAACACTTAGACACCAGAGCACAGGGTTCAGTGTAAGTTCTATGCAGCTGCAGCCTGAAATATTTATAGCTTATATTCAAAATTTCCCCCACATTTATATACCTGCTATTTCAAAGGTGTTTGCATTTACAAAGAAAGCGGCACTGGGTGCATTGAAGATATACTCAGCACATAAAAGAATAAATTTCCCAAGCTGACTCTAGAAATATGACTGACAGAAGGACAAGTATATTCTGGAAAGCTAAAGAGGCAAATTTTTATGGAACTATTCAAGAAGCAAAATGAGTGACTGGAACTATATTTTTAAAGGGGCAATCTTTGCAAGTTTTCTTAGCTCCAAATGAAATAGTAGAATACCAAGACAAGTTTGTAGTTTTGTAGGATAAGAGTACATATAATTTATTTTTTTAAGAACAGAGACTTTTTTTTTTAACTGCTAGATGGGGCAAAGATTAATTGAAAATACAAATCCATGCTAAGATTTTCTCACTTGTAAAATTTTAGAAATTAGACATTGAAATTTGCAATGCTAATTTGGACAGAGATGTGATTCAATAGGAATTTTTGCTCAGAAAAACAAGAGGCCAAAATTTACCCTCTCCCATCCTTCCTTCACCAAAAATTTGCTCAGTAAACCCTTTCTGGTTGTGATGGAATCAACAACCAATGAGACTGGAATTGTAATAATATACAATTATATAAAGAAAAGAATAAGTAAAGAAGTGCTCAAGACCTGTTAACAGTAGCCCATCAATATCTTGTTTTACCTACTGATCCAAACCATCTAAACCAGATGCAATGGAGTTCATGGAGGTGGAGAGCAAGAGGAATGAGCTGGTCTCTGAAAATCAGCAACACCAGCATACCAGTGTTGATGAGCAAAGGGAGTTTGAGGAGAAAGGAGAGGAGGATGAGGTGTAAAGTTGAGATAAGATTTAAGTATAATCTGAGCAGGCAGGTATTTGAACTTATGCTAAACAGAGGGAAAATAACTTGTACAAACATCTACTTTTTGTACTTATTGGATGAGTTCGATTTGAACACAGCAGCATCCAACAAAAAATCTCCTTTAAAAAAAGTGAATACTTTCAAAACAAAATTTGACTTAGTAAGAGTGAACTTCATGACTCTGTCAGGACATTTACTGCATAATCAGAATTCCAAGCTAAAGGAAGTAGGAACTAAAATTTAAAATAAAGAGTGAAATAAAATGTTCATAAAAGATTATTTTATAAGATGTGAACTTCAACTACTTGATCTTGACTATGACTTTTATAGCTATTTACTTAGGCTTAGAGATATGCCCCACAAAAGTGTTTCCACAACTATTGTTCTTCAGAATTAAATTTTAAAGTATCCTATTTCTGATGGGAGAGTCTGGGGAATGAGGAAGCTTTTAAGTAACAGTAAAAAATTGAGAGTAATAATAAATAAAGCTGTCAACAACATGTTCTTTGAACGTTACCAGTACCTGCTCAAAGAAACAGCTCCTACACTGGGGTCTTTCAAGTTACTGCTGGTATAAAATAGTCTGTTCTTGCCCACAGCTGATCTGCACTCAGGTGTGGCCAGAGAGGCTCAGACCATGCAGAACTCACAGAGTTCTGTTATTCCATGAGAGAGGTGTGATTTGGATGTCCCATAAAGAAGGATAAGGAAAAACCTGTCAGCTCTGCAGGAAGCTCAGTAGAAGGTACAACTGCCTCCAGTGCCTGAGCAATGAGCTTCCCAGAACAAACTTCCATGGGCAAATCATACATGAGGAAAAGGCCTCTCAAGGACTCCTTGTGCTAGGGGACCATTTACAATCCTTTCTTTCCCTGCTCTCCTCTTGCAGGGAAGAGTTCTGGCTGGGGGACAAGTTGAATGAAAGCAAGAGGCTTCAGAGAGCTCCGAGTTTGCTCTCAAATCTATTCTGCTCTGCATTTCCTTTGTTCTTCCATTCATCCTGCTCCCTTTCTCCCCTTGAGGGAGGAGCAACAAGCTGCAGAAACAGATGTTTCTAATTTCATTAGACACTTCACATTGATACTCTGAGCTTTCCTTTCTAGTGAAGCAATGAGAAGGCTCAGTGTATCTCTCAAGAGCAGCACAATTCTCAGGAGGAGCTAATACATATATATTTAACATTCCAAAACTTTCATATGTCCATAGCAAAACATAAATAGAAAAGCCAGTGCCAAAGATTACTTATTAAGCATGTTATTAAGAACATGTAGTTAAGTGAGATATTTAAGCATTTTTCAAAAAAAAAAAAAATTTGAAACTTAGTGTATGGAACCTACATGCAAAACACTCATGGTTTCAAAACCTTTCTCCAAACAAATACCTAGAATTACTTTTTTTAGTGGATTTTCTAAAGTGTTAGGTATAAAAGAAGTCCAATCCATGGGTCCCTTTTTCCCCCTGCCATAGTTTACACTCAGTGGCTTATTTCTTTATCCTCTTTGATCCCAAGTAGCAAATTTTTCTAAGACTTGTTAATCCAGAAAAACACACAAAACAAAACAAAACACACATCTTAACTTACTGAGTGCACTCAACTAGAAATTTCTGGGTTTAAAAGACAAAAGCAAATCCAAAAAATAACTTTCTGTTTTCCTGTAGGACTTAATCCATCCTGTGCAGTGACATTACAGCATGAACACACCAAGGTCCTGGTTACTCAGCCCTGACAGAGAACAGTCTCCAGATTTAAGAAGCCTTTTGAAAAAAAAAATGGCTTGACTAAATCACAGTCTTAAAAGCTGAGGAAATGCCCATTTTCTTATAAATCAGGCTTTCTACAGCAGAGTATCTTTTCTTAATTTTAAATGGGAATAAGAGCTCACTGTCTAGAATTTAAAAAAAAAAAAAAAAAGAAAAATAGTACCTGAAAAAAGAACACTGGAATTTGTCTCTCTTCTGTTGCAGCTACAGGATGGACTTCCCTCTGTGAAGGGGTTTGAGCAGGTGTTTGTAGTTGGGTTGAAGACACTCAGCTGAGTGAATATTGTTGTGATGTTGTAAAACCAGTGGAATTGCAATCAGTGAAATTGGATGAGCCTGGAGCTCCCAGAAACTTCAGTTTAATGATTTTTTTCAACTAATAGAATAATTTCAAATTAAGAAGCATAAATGTGATATTACACTGGCATATATTATATTATATTTTTATATTTATATATGTCCCAATAAAATTCTAAAAAAACCCCAACCCTGTAAGGAGATACTTTGAATATAGTCAATAATACAACAGATTTCTCCAAAAACTTCACTAAGCCATCTAAACTCCCTCGCTGACTTAATTGCTGGAGCAGCTGTGGAGGAAGGTTATAAGAAGACTTGTCTAAAGTTTTCTCTTTCCCTTTTTTTTTCTTTCTTTTTTAATCTAAAATTTTCTAACTCTAAGAATGATTTTTAGTTTTTTGACAATATATTTAAATGAATATCTTAAAGATAAAATGAAATGCCTTTCCAGCCACCTAAAAACTGCTGTAAGCAGGTAGTGAGCTTTCCCCTCTAAAGTGAAAGATTTAGTTTAAGGACTTGAATTTTAAAGCATCAGATCTCAGGTAAAATCTCTTATGAGAGGAATAATCTGGATCCCTTTTGACAAGGAACAAACAGCACAGAGACAGAACATGGTACTATGTCCCAAAGGGCTGACAAACTTATTCACTGTATATTTCTTTCTTTAATTTTATTCTATCAAGAATTGTGATTTTCAAATCATTTATCTTAACAGACAAGTTTAAAAAAAGAGAGAAAATAATATAATAAAGTCTTTCTAAAAACCTCAAAAAAGCCACATAATTTTATCTTGTGTTTAGTACTTTTTGTATGTCAGAGCAAACCAATGGAGCACATCTTGTGGGTAAAAACAACAGTGTGAATAAAACATCTTGAATATGAGAAAAGGCCATTCAGCCTAAAGAGGATTGGCCTTCATAAAGCACATGTTCCCCCAGGATGGTGGTTAATTGCTTCCTGAATGACTCTTCCCAACATCTTTACCCACTACACCCTTCAAACTGTGCTTTTACACATATAGTGAACCAGGCAGGCTTTAGATGTTCTGAAATTACCTTTCTTTACCTTCAGTTTATACCCACATTCCCATAGTTTTTGTGGTGGTTACAAAGGTAAAGAGTGTTGATTTTACAGATGCTACTTAGGCTTTAATAAACTTCAGTTGTCTTTATTTTCTATCCAGCTCTATTGAAAGTTCATACTGTCATTATTTTTTGCCATTCATTTTACCCACCCACTGGACTAATTCAGTCAACTTCTGTTTTCTGTGGTCGTTCTGTGCCTTCAGCTCTCCACAGGTGCTGCTGGAACAATCAATTGGAATATTCCCACTGTCTGAGAGCACAATAAGGAATTAGGGTATTTAGTGTCCTCTAGACTGAGTGCCTCCAGGACTGTACCACTGAAATGCAGCTAAATCACAAGGGTTAGCAGATATATTACAACAAGAAAAGAGGCTGGATCCTTTTCCCATCTTTGTGGCACAAATTACTTTCTTGTGTGTGAGCACATACTTGTGCAGCTTCTTACTTACTTTATAATAATATCATTTGTAGAGCTAAGTCTAAAATGCTCATAACATTACACATATATAGAAGGGAGATATATAAAATTACTTTTCCCTACCTATTCAGCTGGGAATTTCATGCCAATCTACTGCCAGCAAATATCCTTCCACAGATTGCATTTGTAGTAAAGTGCATTTTATATTTTCACAGCTGCAATAAATTGGTTTTGTCCAAACTATTTTCTATATCTTTAAACTCTCCCTAAACATCCCAACCAACTACATCTGTGGTTTTTCTTTGCCGTTTGGAAAAAAAAAAAAAAAAAGATCTGAGTAACAGTTTGAACTAAAAAAAGTACTGAATTTTAATCTAAACAGGTGTTTTTTGAATTATAAACTGTGAAAGAAAACTTAGCAATGTAATTAAATCCAAATTATCCAATTTCATGCCTATTAATACTATGAAGTCGAATTGTTTCTTAATCTACTTTGAAGGGTTGTTTTGATATTCAAATTGCCACTACAGAAAAAATGTGGGTGTTTAGCAAGATATCAAGTGGACTTCTGCTGAGCTACTGGAATTCACAGTCATCCAGTTATTGCGAATGTCGAATACTCAGCATTTTGCAGGGAGCTCAGATTGCTGAAAATATTTCTCAGCTGATGAGATTTTAATGAAAATAATAAATATTTAGAACATATATATATATACAGAAAGACTTTTTTAAATATAGCTCAGTAATTCAATGCATTATTTGACAACAGAAAAGTCCATATTATGTGTGTAGATTTTGGAAGTCAGACATGTTTATAACTGCAATACTCATTGGAACAATTTATAAATAGCAGACAGACTGTAGAAGTCCTGAATTTAAGTTTCAAATGTACATTTTCAAATGTAAATTTTATGGGGTTTTTGTTGTTTGGGGTTTTTTTTGTTTGTTTTTTGTTTTTTTTTAAAAAAAAAGGCTTGAGAGAGAGTAACTAGATCAAATTTGCAACTAGGGATCTGGGGAAGGTCAGACAGAAGACTAAATGACATTAAACTCTCTAACATTAAATATAATACAATGAAACATTCCACCTGTGCCATCAGAAGCATCCAAGGCACCAAAGGATGGTGTGCAGTAAACAGGAACTCTGACATTGTTTTGAGCTCAGTTATCCCTTAAATGGTTAAATTATCAAAATTTCAAACATCTTGAAAATTCATTATAATAAAAAAATTTCTTTATACCTCCAGTGCACACCAGTCATACTGATCTGGTGGTAGCTTTACATAAATACCTCAACATCAGCACAGATTTTCTCTGTGCAGCAAATTCTATATGTGTTAGAAAAGCCTGGCATATCAATTTGAATTCTTAAAATCTGATTTTTTTTTCCTAAAGGGGAAGCCATTTTTCAGGTGTAAAATTGTAATCTACAAATGAAGACATTGCAAGAGGGAGATCCATCATCTTAGAAAACTACATGTGACCAAGGTCAGCTTCAGAGTTAGTTTAAAAAGATTTGCAACATCCCTTATCTGATAGTTATATCTAGTACTTTTATTAGATAATCTAGTCAACTCAGCAGATTGTAAAAGGTAAGCCAAAATCCACAATCTCAACTGGGGTATGTATTAGGAAAGAAAACATCTTTCCCTGAATAATTTGAATTTTGTTCTTCATTTTTCAAGCCCTGAATGTTATTCAAATTATATTTGTCCTAAGAATATCCATCAAGGTAAGTAAAATACAAATGTTTAATTTATTGGGCTGTCATTTTGTAACTGTACCAAAGTTGACTGTATTGGGGAACCAAAAGGCTGGAGCAGATGATCAAGTAGGGAAAATAAAGATTTATTGCTTTTACCAAAGTTAGAGTTACAGGGTTAAAAAGAGGATAATGAAGTGTGACAAGAGCCACACAGGGAAGGAAAAAGTTTCATGGTAAGTTTGCATAATACTCTGAAAATGTCACTACTTTTCATATTTCGTGGCTAAATTTATGTTGTTCATTTAGACTTAACCTGGAATAATCACATACAATTACTGTGAATTCCCTTCTGCCACTCACACTGACACAAAGGGCACCTTTATACCACCACAAGACATATGACTGAAAGCAGAAAGCAGACTCAAATCTGAGTCATACCTTTGCCCCTCCCCAGCTCTGTGAAGTTCATCTGCAGCAACAAATTTTGAGTATAGAGGGAAATCAGAGCATTTGATCCTGGTGCTGCTTAGAACAGTTCTTCTGATGCATAAACTCTCAGAGGAAAAACAACCTACTTCTGATTTATAACTCTATATCCATGTGCTTCTAATTTACACCTATATCAAAAGTAATCATAATCCATGTTCTTAGAAATCACTTTGCTTGATAACCAGAAAAAATCCACCTGATAACAGCCCCTCAGTAGTACAAGTGCTGCCACAGGAGAAACTCATCATGGACAGGAAATTAAACAGAGTGACAGAGGGACATACCACTGTTGTCAGGATAGACTTAATAGCTCCCTAATTGTTACTCCATTCCACTGGCAATTAATCCACCACCATGGACATAATTTATAGCATCTGGACTATTTAACTCCTTCTATGAGAGGAGAGAGAGAGACAGCCCAGCATCATTGTACATAAACTAGATTGAGATTTACCTCTGTATTATCTTTCTGATTTTTGGCTGCTATAAAGAGTCTAAAATACTGCCTTTGTGATTCTAAGATGCTTAGCAGGTTTGGAAATCACCCAGGTGCTGTTGAATTAAATGGGAGCTCTGCACTTGTACGCATTTCCACAGAGGCACTTAGGAACTTCTGTAAAATATGTTTTGAAAGGAAACAAGATACCCAAAGTCTTATTTAAATCAGTCTACAAATATTTCATATTTGTAGACTCCCAGCTATATCAAAACAGTTTGGTAAAATTTACTGGTTCATGACCAATATTCACACCTTATATGAGGTGTATTATTTCACATTTCATATCCCTGTAAAGTGTATTGGGAGTGAGAGGACCTTCAGGTAACCTTGACTAGACACAGGTTTGCACACTGTATGCAAACCCCACCTGGAGAAGTGAGGGTGAAGCTGAATCTTTGTGGTGAATCACAAGGACAGGAGCCCCTCTCCTGATTCATCCCCAGAGCAGTTTGCAGCACTCTCCACATTTCATCTTCCTTACCTCCACCCGAAGTTTTAATGGCTTTACATGACCTATGTTTCAACAAAAAAAAGAAAAAATAAAAAAGAAGCTTCTGAGAAAAAAACAAGCAAAGATCTACAGCATATTGTCTTGTACAAGATAAATTTCATGGAGCTTAGCAGAATTACAGCACTGCAGAGACCGAGGGAATATATTCAAATGTATCGCAGGTTATGTTATAAAAAAGCAATTTAAAATTCTTCAGTGATGAAACTGTTCCTACTTAGTGAATAGCAGCTGCTCTAAATTAATCTATATTGATTAAATTTCCTCTTGCTCCACAAAAAAAAAAAAAAAAAAAAAGCTTTTAATTTAGCACATTGCTGGAACATCTCAATTGAAACAACTGCAAGACGAAAGCAACCACATGATGTCAACAAATATTATCACCTCCCTAAATCACACCGAAATTAGTCTTCTAGAAACCCAAAGGTTATCTCTCCATCACTTCCTCTGGTGGCTTTTGATATTCTCTGATCTATGTTTCCAAAGCAAAGTCTATTTTCAGTGTTGCCATCCCTGCAATACACAACCTGCCTGGTCCACTTTTTATCTTTTCCATTTCCAACACCCTGTTCTTCTTCAGTTTCCTTTTCTTAAGGTTCAAAAGAACACACCAGATGAGTTGTGCCCATCATAAATAATGAAAAGAATTATCCAGGATGCAATCACAGAGCACACTGCAGGTAAATGATGGATCTTCCTGCACATCCTCTGAGCTGGAAATAGGTCTAACATGCCAGAGAGCGTGAGCCAGGACTTCGGAGTTTGAGCTGATACAGCCAGACCCTTGGCATGCAGGGACTATTTGCATCTCCAGGCTAAGCTGTTGGATAAAACACCCAGGAAAATGACCCTAAGAGTAGACATATTTTATTTTTAGAAGATATTTTAACAGCTCAAAGTGCATCAGAAGCAGGAATTATTTTGACTGAACAATAATGAACATCTAACAGGTTGTTGCTTACATATTCAAATATAGTTAATACTTCTGATGGCTTTAAAAAGGTATTTTGGACTTGTTGTGTCTGATGTTTAAAGAGGACTGATCATCTTGGTAAAGCAAAGAGGATTTGGCTACTTATTTCTTAGGCCCTCAGAACAGTATTGCAGCAAAATGAATCCTCATCGTACAAAGCTGAAATATTTTCATATAGAACTGCCTTATCCTCTTTTTATAGTCACATTCATATGCTTTTGTTTACACATAATATAGCACTTGGAAATTAAAAATGTTGATTATTCCTGTTCTACATTCAGATGTTCTTAATGTTTTACTTTGCAGTATCTTTGGTGAGTTGATTTATATATTCTAAGTGTGCTCTCTATCTTACAGCAAATGAAATAAATAAACAAATAGACTTGCAGAATTCTCTTTTTATGGCTTTGTGCTTTTATTTGTTGGTATTTTGTTTTGCATAATTCTGTGTATCTGACACCAGACTCTAGTTGATGGCTCTTTGAAGCTTTAATTGTCAGGTTTTTCCCCTCCAGTTTTTCTATATGTCCTATACACTTCATTTTTCTAAAACAGTAACTCCCACTTGCTGAATTTAATATTGTTTTCTAGAAACATAAAATCATGTCCCAGTTACCCCCTTTCAAAAACATACAGTGCTATTTTCCTATCATCTGCAATAAAACAGTGAGAGATAACACATAAATAACAATATTAACACTAAACACGTTCATTAAACGCCTCATTTTGAAAATGTGTTACAGCTGGCCACTTATACTTGGCTGGAAATCAAATAATACAGGACAAGCAGGAAATAAAGAGCTGACTCTGATATGATACTGGGATAAATTATGCCAGGCTAATCCTTGGACTATTTACACGACTGAGATGAGTGAGACAAAGTCCTCGTTCACTGAACTCCACCCCAGTGGAGCCAAAGCCTCTTTCCTGGTGCATAAGTCTGGTTCATAGTGCAAAGTATTGAAAATATTATGAAAAGTGATACAATTGGTATAGAATTGAATGGTCAAAACAGGACAATGGCAGTGGTTTTAGTATGTGCTGTGATAACTGCCACATCTGGGCTATATAATGCTGGGTATCACTTTTCTTCCAGTTGAATTTTCTACCTGAAGTCAAGTGCTGACAAAATCTCATTCATTTTAGTCCTGCACTGTAACTTGAGCTGTTGCAGCAGCAAAGAAAATAAGTCCATACTGTGGCAATTTGTAACTTATTTACCCAAGACTTCACAGCTCAGTGTATTATTTTTGGTTGAAAACTAAGAAAGCTTTACAATGATTTTCCAGTTTAAGAGACCTGCAGTAGAATAAGAATGTTTAACAAAGAAGATAAGTTCAAGAGAGACAGGTGGAGGAAAACTATCTAAGGGTTCCAAGCCTGGGATTGCAATATTTAATTTGCTTATTTCTGACTATGTTTTCTGTTACAATACAGTCAATACTGTTCTTATATCACCTATTTCAACCAGTTGTTTTTCTAATCCCACTCGATGTGGTTTTTTCTAATCATGCAGTTCTATGTTGTCACTTCTGCTTTCCAGATGATAGTGTTGTAGTTCCTCCTTGGGCTAGTTATTAGTCAATTTGAGTAATTTATTAATTACTTCTTTGTGCTTCCAGAAAGCAACACAGTTCCAGTGTAGGAGCAGAACTTAAACTCTGAAGCTAAAGCATCAGATCCAGGCTATTCCTTACAGGTTGGCCTTTATTCACTATATACTTCCATCTAATTGATGTTTTCATGGGTCTAGATTTATTTATAGCTTTCATGTATTGCATAATTAGTAAGTTGGGGCCTCATTTTTTATTTATCTTACTCTAATTTTAGTATGATTTACTTCATTGGCATCAATGGTGTTACTTCCTCCCATATCAATATTAGACTCTGTATTATTAATACCTATATAAATATTGCAAGGATTATTTAATGCATCCAGGATTGATTTCAGATCTGTGCTTCTCATTTGCATGAGAGAAAAATCACTCCTCAAGTGTTTTCAGCATCTCTGTTTTCATTGCTTTAAGGTAAAAAGTCTTTGTTGCGTTTGTGAGTTTATTTCTTTCATTAAATTGATCATTAAATTAAAAGAAACCCAAAAATAAACTCCCCCAAAACTGTATTTGTTAGTGGGATGAATTCACATAAACGGTTTGTTTCATTAGCCATACCTGTTACTAGATGACTGGAGATATCAAAGCATCTAAATCAATTTCTTAAGCAATTCCACATCAGATCCTCTTTCATATTTAGTGGTTTATTAAATTAACAATCTGAGAGCACAAAGCTGAGGGGTAAATTCAAATAACATACAAATGCTCCTGCAGTGTGTAGCACTATCAATATGTGTCTCCAGGGCTATGGCATTTTGTTTCCTGATTGCCTTTGTTTACTGTGTCTTTTTAGATATATAATCACACAACTGCAGGTCAGATCTGTTGGTTATAATAGAAAACTTTATCAATGTTTTTATAGAAACTTTACTATAAAAATAACAGCATATAAATACACTTTTAATCTCTGCTGTGATGTTTGTACACATTTATCTTTCTTTTCTTTCATACCCCTAATTAGTTGCAGTTATCTTATACTCAGTAAGTAGACAAGTGATAATTAAAAGAATTCATAGGCTGATTCTAATCTAACATTTGTCAGTTTTACACCAGGTTCCATCACTGACTTTTGCAGCGTTAATTCATAACACCAAAATCAGGAATTTACTGCTTAATCTACATCACTATCTCTACTCACACATATCAACAAGTTATAGATATTTCTTTGAACTAGAGAGATGTGAAATCATCTTCTCTGTTTCAGAATATCATCATTGCTCAATTTGTTGTTCATTATTAGTTATGCTGAACATAATTAATGAGCTTTCAGAGTGTTCAGGAGCAGATTCGCTCTGTGATGTCTGTTCCTGTAAATTATCCAGTGCCAGGAAATTCTGGTCAGCCTTGAGGTCAAGTGCCATGGCCTGTTCTTAAAAGTCTTTTTCCCTACCACTCCACTATGTATGATCATGTTCAAACTGCTTTTTGGAATCAACCTCTGGCCTGTGCTAATCCACCAAATTGTACACAGGAATTTTTTTGAGACTTCCAGTGGTGCAGGGTCACCACAGAGTCTGCTATTAGTGCCACGGAGAGATAAACCTGTCGTGGCACAGGTTAGTTTATCAACGTAGATATAAGCTTAAAACCAAAAATTTAGGTGCAAAAAACTCAATGGGAGCCACAAAAAGATCTCAGAAATAGCCCACAGCCTAAATAAGTGGAATTATGCTGCATTACTTCTAGTCCAGCCTTAAGGATAATACAATTACTTGTATTTTCCAGAAAATTGAGAACTTCCTTCTCACCCCACACTTATCCCTGACTGTGCAGTTAATATGTCTTTGGCCCCTTCTGAACATCCTGGTACAAATCAACAGTCAAAAATAGATTCAAAGTCCTTTCTTTTTCATGGGGAACCTCGTGCATTAAGACCCATGGAGGATATTGAAAAAGTTTCTCAGTTTGCAAAGGTGCCATCTCTTTTCCTATCAATATTTCTAACCTTTATGGTTCTACTCATCAAATTTCATCTTGGGATTGTGCCTTCCCACTCTGTATTTCTGGTCTGTACTCTTTTGGACACCACTTTGTCTTCTGTCTGCAAAATTCAAACCTCCTCTTTGGTTTAAGAAAAGAAGGAAATATGAAAGAAGAGAAATAAGGTTCCTTTTTTTCCTCCCACCAGCACTGATTTAGCAAGTCATGAAGGGTACTTTTTCTCACCTTTGGAATAAGCCTGAATGATCAGAGATGAAGAAAGTCATTAATTCTTAAAGGCCAATCACCCTCTGACAATTCCACCATTTATTGCTCTTCCTTATTTCTCTCTATTCTCTCTTTTGTGCAGCTTCCTCTCTTGCTTTTCCAACACCCTTCCTGTCCATTGTTTGGTTTAAAAAACATCCAAAAACCCACTCATACAAAAGCTCTCTGGACTTCCAATATTAATGATTCTGTGACTTATAATGGCACTGACTTGTTAAAGATTCCTGTTTAAGCTAAGCCAGAAGGACATAGTTTTGCTTCTTCTTTCTTTTCCTGTCACTGCTGGCATTTACACAGGATTCCAATCTCCGGATTCAGGTAAACAAGGGAAGCCTCCTTCACTTCTTCCTCCTTTCCTCCACACTAAAGAATATGGGATCAAAACCTTGTATTCCTCAACACTTCTATCCCAAGAAGAGCTGAAATGTCACAGGGCAATAGGCAGGATAGAACTTGTGGTTTCAGATGAGTGTTCACATTATGAGTTTTATTATTATTTTACATGGCTCCAGTGGGTTCATCCATACTGGGATTAAGTGGTTACAACACATTTAATTTTTTTTTGAAAGATACCTTTGAACTTTTTTTTAGTCCCATCACACCCAGGTGCACCTGAGCTTGTGGGGTTTTTCCATAAGTAGGTGTTCATCAACTTCCAAAGGGTTTGTGCCCTGGATTTGTGTTATGATCCACTGGTACCAACTCCTGTAGGAACTGCTTATGCTCTTCACTGGCAGAGGAATATTTTTAGGGTTCTGAGCTACTGATCAGACAAAACTCCTGTTCCATTTGCCCCAGGGACTGCTACGACAACTGCTGTACGTGGGAGCAAGACAAAACCATTTCTAGGTAATTTTTGTACTTTATGCTTTCTAAAAGGAGCAAATACTCCACATCTCTTCCTGCTCTAATGAAGTACACACAGCCAGGCAATTACAACCTTGGTTAAACAACCCACAAAAGGCAGTTCTTATTCTTAAGCAAATCTTATTAGGAAAGCAGATACTAAAGGAAAAATAGATATTTTCTTTAACAGAATTCCATTTAACATTTTCCTCCGGTCATTTATCATAAGACAGTCCAAGTGTGCTAACTTACTTCAGGATCTTCTAATTATTAATTCTCAGTGATGGACACTCTATTGTCAGTTCATAAACTTTTTATTGATATTAACATTCTATCAATGAAGTTTTAACAAATCAGTCCCAGCCCTTGTTTAGCTCTATAAACAATTCCTGAGAACTTTTTAGATGTTAAATAAGTTACTGCAATATAAAAAAAATGTTTAGTGGCAAAATATTTAGTGGTTTTAATTCCCCTGTTACCCACTAACCATTTAAGAATTCGGACTAATAGCTACAACATTCCCATCATCCTACATTTCCATAATAACGCATTCAGTCCATATCTGCTCTCTGACAACGTACATGCAAATCTGTCATAACTGAAAAATACCTCATTTGTTCAACATGCCAAGTGAACAAGAAGCTTTATAAAACCATTATCTAATTGTTATTGTTTATTCTATTAAAACTGCTCCATCAAGGTCCTCCCCCCCCCACAAAAAGACACATTGAAATACTGATTCCTTGGGTACTTCTCAGTGAAACACTCAGTATTTCTTCTGTTATTAAAGAGTAATTTCTGAAACAGGAGGGACTATTAATTATGCATTCATTTTATATCAGGATACACATTTAACACTATTTTTTGGTAAAAAAAGCAAAAACTGGCAGACAAATACCTCACAAATGACACTAATGAGCACTGGGAGATGGAATGGAAAGGCTTTAAATGTGTCCCATTATTTAGCCGGGTAATTAAGAGCACAGCTCTACCATGGCATTTTATTACAGAGATAGATAAGATCCCATCTTCTTGCAAGCAGGTGTTGTAATGAAGCAAAGAGTGATCATTTTTATGAGATTCTTCAGGTCCAAAAAGGATTGCAAACTCATATTATGACACCTTAATTTGAAAAGTAAGCGCACAGGTCTTGGGAAAGAAAGGGGACAACAAAATACCGTGTGTAAAACCACTTCCATTGCTGTTCAGTCAGGTTATCCCAGAGTTAAAAAAAAAAGAACATTTGTTCTCCCACACATCATAAAGAGTTTGGCTTCTCACAAAAAATATGTGGTTTAAGTAACTCATATCAGATGCAACTCACTGTACACAAGTGGTATCAAAGTTCAATTTTAACTGCATGTCATACAAGATTATTTACAGTAAAAACAGGTTTTCTGCCATTTTGATTAATTATGAAGGTATAACTTCCCATAAATATTGCCACTAAACTTTTCTAACAGGTCTGTAATCATTTTATGCCTTTCTTGCATTTTTCATTGACATTTCATATCAGATGTTGCAAAATACAGATAACTCCACGTGATCATCTACAATAGATCCAGCATTAAATTAAGTGACTCAATGATTACAATAAATTACACAATGGTGTAATTGCAAGAAGATTTTTGGCTAATATTCACTGATTATAAACTTCAGGAGTACATACAGAACTCACAGGGCAGAAAACTACAGTATTTGATTACCCAGAGCACAAACTGTGCTTCTTTCATCTATCATTGCAGAATTCTAGTGAAATTGAGAAGCTGGATTTTTGGAAGGTGAATGTTTTTAAGATGAAGATTAAAAGATTTCAGGTTAAAATATATGAATGTAGATAAGAAACACTGTAATTTCTGTCTTTTAAATACAATACCTTGGAGAAAGTTGTCCAGGAAAAGGAAAGTCTACATGTCCAGAAAATTTTTCAATTCTTCTTTTACAAATAAGGAGTATTTTTTGTGCCACACAGATGCCAAATCTCATCTTTCCCAGGTAACCACTATCATCCCTTAGAATACACTAAAGTTTCAAGGTCATTCCTAGTAATCAATCAAAAATAACCCTGTCTCAGATGACAGACACTAAACAATGTCCATAAGACTCATGCCAAAAGTTTTAGAATTAAACAGAAACACAAATGGTACCATCTGATTCCACCCCTGTGGAGTGAAAGCACTTGGAACCCTGATGGTGGCAACAATTTTACAAATCCTTTTGAGAAAGCAGAACCTGTACCTGTTATCAATTTATAGGTTTTGTGGCTTTTCCCTTGTTAGGCTGTGTTCTCTGGGGTCAGGAACTACTGATGGACAGCGAGAAAGATTGTGTAGGGTCTCAATATCAGCCAAGAACTGTAAAAATGGTTGGATATCATCAAACCCCAGAAAACTTTCTGAACCTGGGAAGCACAAACTCACAGGCTTGTGATAGATTCCCCTTTTCCTCTTTTCCTTTATTCACAGGAGTCTGGGATTCGTTACACTTGAAATCTGAGGAAGTTCGGTGGGGAGATGAAAAAAGGAGCCAGATACAGAACGAAAGGAGTGTGGAAATTGAAATTTAAAGCATAGCTAATGTCATTTGGCTGATTTTGCTGCAAACCTATGGGGGGAAAAGAAAAAAAAGAGTAAAGTTCTGCAGTACGTAAGAAACAGCTTCTTGAGATGGTCCTGATTTTCTACTCCCCTGCATGGTGAATGCTCTGCAGTTGAAAGAGCTTGAAATTAATCATCTTTATACGGAGATTAAAGAAAAAGTGATGAAGCGTGATAACCTACAACTTCTTTTACTTCTTTTTATAGTTGGGGGAATGTGCACCTTTACTACAAAGGATGGAAAGATGGGGGAAGCTCCAGTGGATCAAACACCCTTTCATCTGGCATTTCAAACAAATATTATGGTGTCATCTTTGCTCACTTCTTCCTCTTACACTCACTGTAAATTATGGTTTCTGATTATCAGCTTAGTTTTTATTAATGTTCTGCAGGAAAACTTGACTATTTCACATGTTCAATATCCATGGCATTGCCTTGGGATGGAAAAGACACAATGTTAAGTGAGAAAAAGTTTCAGTAATTTTGAAACTGTTTTACACTTTGTGCCTCTTTACAGACTTACCTTCTCAAAGTCATTTCACCATGACAGATGCTGCACTAGAAGACAGTGTAATAGAAGAATTTTAAACTTTTTTCATTTTTTCCAAGCAGAGATTCACCTGCAGCCCATGGAGGGGCTGCAGAGGAGCAGTTGTTTCCCTGCAGCCCATGGAGTCTATTTTGCCTGTGATGGTCATTGGTAAATACTCTCCTTGTCTCAGCCCAGGAGGTTCTGATGGTACGTTTTTTCCTGCTGTTCAGTTAAGGAGGGACACTGGGAGCAGCTGGATGGGGGTCTGTCAGCTGCCCAGGGTCAACCCACCGCACTCCTTTTCCTGACTGCCCTTGTAAACTGGTTAATCACTATAAATTCACATTTCATTTAAACCATAACCTTATTTTTTAATTGGTAGCTCTCAGTAAGCTCTTGCTTACTTTCAGCTGNAAACCATAACCTTATTTTTTAATTTTTTTTAATATTTTAATTTTTTAATATTTTTTACTGTAGCTCACAGTAAGCTCTTGGTTTCAGCTATTTAGCATCCTCACACCATGAGGAGAAGCTTTTACCTGTTGAAGCTAAGAGAGAACCCAGGACCAGAGGTCTTAATACTGCTTTGTCACTCACTACACATAGAAATAATTATCTCCTATTTAAATGTTCCAAAAATCATAAATACTTGTTTCTAACACCACAGACTTAGGGTGAGTTTTGGAGAACCTTGTACCCTTAACACTTATCATAATATAAATTTAGGATGCCAGCCATTTGAAAGCTTGAAACTATAATAACTGAGGAGAAAACCCTGTTTATTTGCAGTTAATGTCTTGCTTCATACTTTATTGCACACTGACTTCTCTCTGTATCCATTAAACCTCTTGTGAGCCACAGAGAAAGCACCAGTTTTTGTCTGCGGGGAATAAAATAGTCTCAAATTTTACACTTATTAAATTACTTTATATCCTATGTGGTCATTTATCCTTAAAGTAATAGTTAGCAATAATGACTTTGTACTAATAAACATCTAATGATTGCCTAAATCAGAAAATATCCAAATTATCCAGCTTTGGTAGTACAGTAAATTTGCTGGAAGGCATTAACTATTTAAAGCATCAAAACACGATCCAGAACTGACTACTGGTTTCTTTTAACATGCAAACTCCTTGCAGTAATGTGAGTGCACTGAATTTTCTAACTTTTCTATAGGAAGAATATCAGGGTTCTGAATTAGCCAGATTTGTGTAAATTACTGAGAATGTTTTGCTATATAAATTGCACATCATTTATTAGATTGTTAAAGTGCTTAACCTTTTTTCTTAATTGATAGTTTGCATTCTTCCAGTTCTTCTATGATGATGTCAAAATAGACTGAAGTAACGTCTGAAGTCAGGATGGCTATGGTTCAAACTAATGAAATATTAAAAAGATGCACATAAATAGGCACATTACACACAAGAAACACAAGGATGAAAACAATCATGGTTTACTTATACTACAGTATATGTTCACTATTTTGAAATAAAAAATACATATTACATTTAGAACCTTGAGGAAATCAATAGTCAAAACTGACTCCCACTGCTCAGTCACTTAATATTAAGGCCTGATCCATTAGCAGGTTTCTCAGCTGTGGCTCATTTCAAACTTCTTTTTCTCCACAGCCTCCTTCCATATCAATGACATTATTCCAGCTGATTTATGCACTGAGGAGACACACTTCATCAGGTTAGATTAATTCACTAACTCCTGGGTGCTATTACAGGCAGATCCTGGCTCTAGGAGTGTCAGCAGCCAGCTCAGGTTGGCATCTGACGTGACAGAGATTAAGTCTTTGTACTTTAGCACACATTTTATTCCATGGTCAGAGGTGGAGAAACAGCACAAAGACCGAGTCGAAAAACCCCAGGTCCTAAACTCACACACCATCAAATCAGATTTTCTTTTCAAGTTTAATGAGAATTGAAAGTCCCGTATGAATAGGGAGGAAGGGAATAAAAGTATTCCTTAGGTTGCCTCTGAAATCTGCAACTCCAATGCAGTAACACAGTTCTTAGCTTTCAGAGCCTGTGGGTTCCTGAGGATGTTCTGGTGCATTAACCAACCACCTGGTATGTCACAGCAGTGTAAACTTTTGGTCACAATCATCAATACTGCTCTTCCATATGGCACAGCCCTGCAAAAATAGATTTATTTTTTTTAAAGGAAACCTGCTTTTAGTATTGAGTCACTCAAATAACTCAATAAGTTAATGAGAAGTTACAATAAAGACTTACAGTGGCATCAGCATTACTGTGTAATCACCACAACTCATGAAAATTTTACTTTTGAATGACTTCTCTAAAAGGTCTGTAATAACTCTTTAAAGCTTCTAAATGAAAATAATACGATAGAAACAACCTGCCACCAATACAAATACATGATTCAGTAAGTCTAACGATTGCTTTAGTGGAGGCATAACACAATATGACCAATCTCTAAAGGAATTTCAGAAATATTCCCCAATTAATGTAGTGGAAATTTCCTTTCAGCACCAAGAGACAAGGCATTTTTTAAGTTAAAAATCTAATATCTATCCAGTATTAGAAGACAACCCATGATCCATTTCTAGTTCAAAATGGAATTCTGAAATCCTGCTCATTTATATACTTGTTCATTTTTAAATCCTTATTTTACATTAATTTCCTCTATTTTGGCACAATTCTTGATGTACAAAAATGGCAAATAATATGTTCTCTAACACCCCAATTCAGAGGCTCCTAGTTCTGTTTGTGGGATATACCACAAACCAATGGGTTAAAAAAGTATTAATGATGGAACAGCAGTAATACGTTTTAAGCCACTGAATTTCAGTCTTTGGCTTAGGGTGACTGTCTGGAAATGTTTTAGGCAAATTCATATTTTCCTGCAACACTCACAGAACCTGCTGACATGGTTCAGAATTTCTAACAGCTTTGAACTTTGTTCTTATGTTTAGATTTCAGTACATTAACATATCTGAGGTTAATGGATTTCCAAAATAAAATGCTAAAATTGCAATTTGGTCTTATTCAGTCTGAGGTTGTTAATTCTGCTTTAAATTTCCCCATCTTTACTGATGTTCAAGAGCATCTAACTCTTGATTAACAAGAACAGTTTCACTATCATCCCTTTCCATACACCACTGAAAACCAAACAGAATCAAAAAGATATAAGTATTTGTAATATTTATTAATCAGACCATGATCTTTTACTCTGTGCTATTTTTGGCACCTTAGAAAAGGGTATTTATTTAGTTATATATTTTAATATATCTTGTAGGATCCAGGGCTTGGGAGAAAGCAAAGAGGCATAACAGAATCACTCCAGATGATGACAAAATGAGAAAGAACTACCAGAGCTTTGGTAGCCACAACTGAAAGCAACCAAAGGATGCTTGAGAAGAAAATATGGCTAACATTATTTTGAAACAGTTTTTTTTATGATTTGAGTAAGACAGAGTGTTTGGAAGACAGAGTTTTATATGATCTCCTGCTGGGAATAGTCCCATGCAAAGCTGCCTAATGCTTTGTGAAGTATATAAATAGGGTGACAAGTTACAGCTAAATTTAAGAGAGAAAATGTCAACTTAAGCTTAATGCTTTAAATCTCATTACTTACAAGATTTTTGTGTGATGCATCTATAGCTGAGATCAATGGAAATTGAAAGTTCCTTCATTATGGAAGAGGGATTGCTCCTAGTATATCATTTTTCATTAAAATCTCCCTAAACTGGAGTATGCATCCTTCCCAACTGTTTTGCCAGAATATTTATGACACTCCAGTTGAGCTATGGTTATTGTTATTTGTTGTGCACAAAGACTTGTGTTGAGAATAAAAAATGACAAGTTAACACTCTCCCATGACTGTTTTTCTGTGACTATTCAGTATTCAATGGTTTTAATTGTAGGGGGAAAATAAGGAAATTTGAAGACATTCTTAAAACTGATGATGATTCATGTGAAGTTTTACAGGAAGAGAGTCTATATACCAGGGAAGTACAGTGAGAGTGGTATTATAGAAGGATTTTTGACAGAAAAGCCCATGAAAACAGAAATATTGCAGTCTCTGTGTCTGAAGTGCTGATCTGTTCTCCCATTTCCCACAGACTGGTAGATGGTGACACTGGGTCAACTTATATTTTTATATGTGCTAAAGAAGAGGATTATAAGTGTGCCTGGGGCTCTGCATACAGACGTTTTTATAAATTAAAAAGTCTGTAAGTATCAAGTGTTTCTCAGTTCTTGCTGCTTGACGGCACAATATTCTTTTTGGGATTTGCTAAATGAATTTTCTCACCTTTTCCGTTCCTAAAATAAACTGCTCTTTACACCTACTACACACTTTTCACTTTTACACAGATTCACACGCTGCCTCTGCTTGCTGCCTTTGTCTCTTGGCCTGCAAGTCAAGCCCTTTTCCCACTGTACTCAGTGCCTGGTGCATCATCTGACACAACCCTCCTCTTCATTAGTGCTGTTTCACTCTGTAGGATTCATCACCAGCCTTTGTCGTTCGCAATTCTACATTCAATTGTCTTGTTTCAGACATTTCTTGAATCAGGACTCAGAACACACCTAATTCCCCTGTTTCTGTTACTATCAGTGTCTAATAGCAACAACCTGCTGCATCAATATTAAGTGTGATCAGGAGTAAAGTCTCTCCACATTTACTCGTACCTGTAGTAAACCAGTAGTAACAGGGACCACGAGAACTCATCCATTCACAGAAAACAGCAATAATGGCCATTTGTGCTGGCTTAACATAGACCTAAAGATTTCAAATATTTACCCATAAAATTCTGATCCCTTGAACTGCTCCATGATGACTGAGCTCAGATCCTCAGAGTGCCAATTGGTGGAGATTCCTCTGGATTATGGGCTCCATGACAGGAGACAGAAGGTTTAATGCCTGAAGAAACAGAAGGGATGAGACTTTGAAGCCCTGCAAGCTTAGAAATTGGCAAGTACTAGTAAACAAAACAACCTGTTTCTCAATTTATCCACATTAGGACAAAAAATTAAATCAAACTCAACTGGTTTATTATTATCATTATTTTATTTATTACAAATATAAGGATTCACATTTGGTTTGCAGATATCTACCAGCTGTATTGGATCATTCTAATCTCCTGCCTTTCTCTCACAGTATTCAGCTATTTTATGTGGTACAGTGTGACTTTTAACCAAGTCTCTAGCAAATAAGTATGAGATAGATATGTGCAATATCTTTCACTTGTGTGATGTCTTGGTTGGACAAAAAAAGGCTTAATAAAATAATGATAAGTCAGGAAGCAGATGCTGAAATAAGGAAGTGAAAACTTCTTACACTAAATTTTGCTGCCAAAGAAAGACAATGTAAAAAGTAGTTGGGCTCTGAAAGGATTCACCTATGACTCGTCCCACATTCTAGATCAGTGCTGTGAGGAGAAACAACCTATTTAAAACATGCTTCTCAAAACTGTCCACAAAATTTAATCAAACAGTATCTGTAACTTCCTCTAGAAAACACAAGTCTTTAATACTCAAATTCTGAGATATGAAAAATCTTGCCATTGTACCAGTTTCCTGGTTTTAATTATGCGTTTTCTTAGTTGTTTTTCAAAATCTGTGTTACTAATTACAATTTAAACTTACTATATTAAATTTTAGAACTGAAAGCTTAATATAAATGCATACTGAGCTTATTACTTTGTTTCTTTCTTGGAACTGGCTACCTAAGTCCAAAAGTGATTTACATTCTGGATGAACATAGACCTAACATTTAGATATTCTGTATAACTGTGTGCTTCATTTATCCACAGACACAAATTGGACATTTCTTTTCTTAAAAAGACAGCAGAAACTAAAAAGCCATTGCACAAACATCGTTGGGAAGACCAGAGTGCAATGAAATGCTTTATTTTGTTCTAATTTTAAACAGAAATATGAAAACTGCTTGAATAAACTGGGTTTCAGACAATTATACATAAGGTCAGTATGAATTAGTACTTCAAAAATGTAAAAATCTACAAAACTTTGTATTACTTAATTCTGCCTTTTCCAGGCTCTGTCATTATATGTTGAGTGGTTCAGGTAAGAATTTTATTATCTTTACATTTCAAAGGTTTTTCTAAGACCAAATTTTAGAGAGAAAGTATTTAAAAAACCTTCAGAACACAAAACAAACTGGTGTAAATACCTTGCTCAAAAACCTGTTCAAGTTAGATTTTCCATGTTGGTCATTTAAAGACAAACTATTATTGGTCAAAATATAGCTTGAGTTTCAATGGAAAGAGTCTGTTCAGATAAGAACAACTTAAAAGCTTTAAAGCAAACAGCATTTTTCAAACTCTTTCTGAGTTTCAATACTCACCTTATTAAATCTCACATTAAGAGTTCAATTTCAGTAAATCTATTTTTTTTTTATAATTAAAAGCAGTAGCTTTAATAGAAACTAATTTGAATTTCTAAAAATAACTGTTTCCATGAAATGACTATCAGTGAATGAATCCCATGGAGAAAAGAGCCCTACTTTGTCCTGACAGCAGTACTGGGTTTGTGGGATCCTTGGCTGGCTGACTTTGTTTCCTGCAAAACTGGACTTCCTTTAAGAGCTGCTGATCAATTGTAGAAAAATCTTTTAAAAACAATATTTGCTGTATATTGGCACATTCAAAAAGTGATTTTCACTTGCCTCATCTTATTTACATGAAGGCACTAAACCCCTGACAGAAGGGTCTGACCCAAATTATTAACATTACACTTGCATCTACTGTTTTGAAAGATTATAAACAATCCAGTTTCTAGAAAAATCTTAAAATGGAACATTTATAGATAAAGTTTGGATACAATATTCAGACAAAAACTGGACTCTGTACCTATTGTAAATTAATTTGTCTTTCCTATTACATATTCCTGTAGAATGGAAGAAAGTTGTCCTCATAGCAATTATTAATTTCTGCAAAAACACCCATAGGCTACAGCTGGCCAGTCTGATGATGGGAGCATTGGAAGACCTTCAGAAAGAGCTTAAACAGGTATAAAAATCTTTCAGGATGTACTGGGTACATGAGATAAACACCCCCTGTTTTTCAGAGAGGTGAAAAGGGCATTTGCCAGGGTTTCAGCTCTCCAGTTTAACTGCAGGCCTGTTGTGTGTGATATCTATTGCTGTAAATGGAGTACATCTTATTAATATTCATATCTGAAAATTTAACAAAAATAAAAAGAAAAATACAACAAAAAGAAAGAGGAAACATTAACTTCCCTTTTTTTTTTTTTAATCTGGATATTAATTACCTGCCAGGGGTGAGTGGAGCTCACATTACTGTCTTTATTTTACTGTTTCAGTTTCAGCAGAGAGAAGAGCTTGACCCTGTCTGGGGCAAAAGGGATTGACCTTAGTGAGTAATTTGATATTTTACAGCATGATTTACACAGAGTGATGTGTTAGGCAAATCAAAATGGTGATTTCATACCCAAATGGATCTAGAAAAGCTTAGAAAAGAGTCCTAGACAAAGCCATAAAACTCAGGTGGAAGTCTGACTGTCTGATCCATCCCGGTGTCCCTGTGTGTGCAGCACATGGCTGGGACAGGGACAGCAAGGGCACCACTGGAGAAGCACCTCATGCCTCAACTATTTCAAAATGGAGCTGCACAGTGATAACAATGATTTCCTGCAACTTTCTAAAACTTATTGTTGTTCAAAGTCTTGTCAAAATTACCTTCAGCCCTCACAATGGAAGATTCTCCCACCAGCTGATGTTAAATGTCTTTAACTGTGTGTCCCACACTTGGCTCTATCAGAGGTAGCTCTGCTGAGAGATGGTGAAAATCAAGATCTGTCCAGAGGGGATGAGAGAGGGCAGTTCTGTTTTGAGTCTTTCACCTTCTTAAATTCAACTTCTGGACATGTTTTCTGATGAAACTAAGTAAATTCTCCTTGAATTTCTCAAAAGTAAAAAAAAATTCACATGATCACACTGGAGAATAATCAGACACAGATAGATTGAATGCTTTACATTAATGCTGGAATCCCAACAGTTATTAAAGTTTCTGTGTATTGAAATCAGTCTACTCCATCCTTTTCCAACTGTACAGTAACCATGTCTTGTACAGACAAGACTATTATGTTTCAAATGCACAATATTTATTCTAATCAACATCAGCAGCCACACATTATTAAAGTGTTCCAGATTTAAACTGCATTAATTTGCTTAAAGCATCTTTTCCAAACAAAATATGGTTAAAATGAATATTTGGCTTTGGGCTTTGTCTTTGGAAGCCTGCCAGAGACACTAAAAAGGATTGCAGGATTTTCCATTTCATTTCCTTACCTCTAAACAGTATTTAAAGCCAGCTTCAAAATAAGGCATGAGATTTTGAGGGAAACTAATTTACTTTTATTTTTTAATTATGTTAAATCAAGGGCATACCTATTATTTCGGGTTTTTAAATAGTTTTTAGGGTCATTAAATAGCTTAATTACAAGACTAGATTGCTGAGGACATACTTGAGGGCATACTTGACTAAGAACAGACCAGTTTGGTGTGAGAAAAAAGGTGGTGCCTTTACAACATGTAACACCTAAATGGAATGGAAACCAGAACAACCCAGCTCAGCTGAAAGCAGCTTTGGAGCCTGAACTAGAAGCACAAAATCACGGGGACCATTTCTAAGATCCCACCAAAGATCTCTGGATCGGGTCTGTGATGTACAATGTTTAATTTTTGTACAGAAAGGCTTTCAATGCTTGCTGAGGAATATTTATCCAATTTGGGCCAAATTGTCTCTTCTTATTCAGAGGTTGAATGCTCCATTATATTCCTAATTTTTCCCTTCCTTTTAGCAAACTTCAGAACCTGGCTCCCCCCCCCCCCCC